>JAPDSC010133943.1:0-39584 GCA_026290005.1 Latrodectus geometricus
TCGATATGAAAACATAGAATTGAATTGAATTTTAGATTTTATCAAGCTAGTGCAATCTATCGACAAATCTATTATATTTTTATACTGTATTTTCATATTTCCACACGATTATTTTTCCATTGAAATCTCATTAATTTAAGATTAATCTGGATAAAAATGCGTTTTATTTTCATTAATTTCATATGGCTTATTGGCAATTTTGCGTTATTTTTTCGGAAACCAAAGCTAATTAGAAGGAGGAATTACAATTTAAATAGACCACGAACCATTACAAACATCAACATCCGACCTAAGAATCGAATCTACGAATTGTTGAACTGAAGAACAGAACAATACATCCAGCTCATTCTGATTTGAAGCAAATACTGTAATATGTGCAGATCAACTGCAAAATGAATTATTGCAAACATTCATCGAATAATCTTAAAAAACTGGAAATTTCACCATATTTTTTTTTCTAGTTTAACTTTCTCCATTTGTTATCAATCTTTATAATATTTTACTTTCTATTTGTATGTGATATTTGACGCTAAAACATATAGCATTCACAATATTAAAATATTGTGTATCAATTGAAAAAATTCTGTGTGAAAGATGAGTTATTTTAAGGTGTGTAGGTGCTGAAGTCCAAAAGTCTAACTATGCAGTGAAACAGGGAACGGAAACGCTTTCACAGGTAGATAAGTTGGTAGTTCCAGACAGGAACACCTTTAATACGGCATGTACAAAATGGCGACAAACTGTCACCGTTTCGGCTCAAGCAACATTGTTCTTAGAACAAATTCTCCACCCCCGAAGCGTTGCTAAGATTCTTGGTCCGAAATTCTCAAACTATCTTTTGGGAAGATTTTCGTGGAACCAAGATTCCGGTACCAAAAGCTTTCAAAGGTCGGCCCTAACAATGGAAAGAGGGTTGCTTTCCAAGAAGTTATCAAACTAAAATCGATAATGGATTCTTTGGTGGCTGTCCACTGCCCATTTACCTTTCTCTTTCCAGACCTACCGTGACTTACCTGTGGTTTCGGTAGTGTAACTGGTGCCTTACTTTCCATTAGGTGTCTGCTGGTGACTCATCAGCCACACCTTCGTTTTTGGAGGTGGAGAATGAAATAACGAGGAATTATTTAGGTTCCTGATTAGTTTTATTATTTTTAACCCTTTGATTTTATTAAGCTATAAGTCGTTTAGAATCCATTACAACTGTCCAAAAACACAAAAACTGAGAGAATCATTGCTATTTTGGTGTGTCCTAAAATTATTTATCAACCATCAGAAAGTTTTCTGGCCTTATAAAAGCAAAATATCTTTTAAAGATAAAAATAATGGCAATATTTTTTTATTACTTATTACACTAAAAGTTAGAAAAACAAAAAACTCGACATAATTTACTTAATTCTGAAATATTCAATTGTAATCGATTTTCCTTATTTATTAAAAGAACATTGATCATGAATCAAAATTATGAAATTGAAGAGACAGCCATTAACTACTTCGATACTCCAGCTTTGAAAAAGAAATATTTTTACTAAATTATAAGTGATAATTGTTTAAAATTTAATAAAGAAAAAAAATGGGTATTCTTTTTAAACAAGAAATAATTTTAAGATATATAATAGAATACAAAAAATAAGAATAAAATGAAGCTTTTTTTTAATCTTTAGATAAAATTATATATTAATGAATATTTGCGTATATATGAAGTCATACAATAATCATTATCAACTTCATGAGTGAACATAAAAAATTTTTCCTTTATTTTACGTAATAATTTAATTCACATTTTTACTTGCATGATACTCTTTATGGCAATATAAAAATAAAATATTAGCAACTACCCAATGATGTTTAAGCAAATCAGAGAATTCTTGTTTACCATAAATAATTTGTTATTCTTAAAAATAATTTTCTTTCTTTCTTTCTTTCTTTTTTTTTTTTTTTTTTTTTTTTTTTTTTTTTTTTTTTTTTTTTTTTGCTTTAAACTAGTAGGTAAAATTTTTTTTATATGTTTTAGCTATAAGTAGCCGAGTGTGACATTTTGTTAAGCAATTAAAATTTTCGACATAAATTGTATTTCCATTGTTATAGAGAAATGTAATTGCATTAGACTTAATACGTCAGTTTTAAAAAACTGAACATAAAAATGAATAAAAATATTCTTCTACTAACTGCTGAAATTTTACAGTTTATACATCTTTATTGACACTTCTGATTTTAAAAATAATTTTTACACAAAAAGTATCGTATGTTTTTAATGGGTATTAATATTACATCATGAAGGTTCACTCATGTATGAAATTAACGTATAACCGACATAACTGCATAGCAGACATAAACAACATTACATAACTGACACAAACGATTTAAAAAATAATTTTAACAAAAAAAGTATTGAAATATTTCAAAAGAATTTTGTTTTCAAAAAAAAACTTAATAACAGTATGCTATGTTGTTCGATGTATAATAATAACTCTTTCTTTTTTGAAATGCAATAATTTATAAATATTTGCAGACATCTATCGTTTTAAAAATAATTTTAACAACAAAAACATTGAATATTTTTTAAATTGTTGCTTGTTTTTTTCTTTTTTTTTTTTTGTTAAAAAAAAAAGAAAATTAAATAACATAATGCCAAGTTGTTTGTCAAATTCCAAAAGTTTTTTTCGCCAAATAATTTCTAATCCCAAATGGAACATTCATTGCATGAATAATTTCAGCAATTTAAAAGTTGTTTGAGTTGCTGTTGACCACAAATTTTCCTTTTCGTGGCAGCAATTATCCGTGGTTCTAATGCAAGTTAAAGTGCATTGCGTAATTCAATTTATGGTCGCTTAAGATGCTTCATTTCTCTAAATATTTTTTCACTTGAATCCTGTTCCTGTTTTTTGTGTTACAAGAAACTTTACAGTTGGGATAATTTTTTTTAATTCTTTAATTGTTGTTAAAATAATGAATAAATTACAGAACAGGAGTAAATGTCTTACTTTTGAATAAATGACATTTTTGTTTTCCGTGGATAAAAGTCGACTTGTGAATTATTTTGTTTTCTATCTGCATTTAAATAACCAAGCTCTGAATAGTAAAAGCTCTGAAATCCTTGAAATTCGTAGATGCCAATCTAATTAAAACCACGTGTGCATAAAATGATTGCTAAGCGACAAACATACTAAACCAAACAAACAAAAGAATAATTAAATAATTTTTGATATTAACAGTAACATTTAATGACAAGATATTAAAACATTACTCATTTGAGTGTCGATCAACAAGTACTTTTTATTCACATAGTATATTTCAACAGGGTTTATATAGTTTTAAGTGAATTCTGTGCTGTTTTTAAGATATCCCTATCCGTTAAGCTATCTTATATCTAAGGAAGCGAACTGACAGACAATTGAACCTTAAGCCAGAGGTCTAATATATGATGAACTCTGTGAGCTAAAGTTGTTATTAATTTTATTGAATTTTGATTAAAAGAATAAATCTTGTGAAAAATTTGACAGATTAAATAGAAAGTACGAGATAAATTCACACTGTTAAAGTTAATAAGTTAATCTAAATATCTGAGTATAGAATTAATTAGTCTAAAATTAAAAATTGCTGAAATTTTATATGAATTTTTATATTTCCTTTTGATCCATCGAAAGAAAATTTTTTATGTCAAACGTATATTAGATTATAGCTTTATGGAATGAAATAATATAGTGGCATTTGTGTGTCATAAAGTAATTGTGTGTAAAGAAACACGTGTGTAAAGTAATTTTGATATAATTTAAATGCATGAAATACAGTTACCAGTCTTTCTACAGCAATCACTGTACTGTAAAAAAGAAACAAAAGTTTGCTTTTTATTAGATTACAAGATAACATATTCTTTTTTGTTAATTGTTGAGAATTGAAAATTTTTACTACCTTTTAAGTTTAACAAAACTAAGAGCTCAGTTAAAGAATATAACTGTTAATTGGTTTTGATTATTCATTGAGATCGTTGAAAGATAGCCGAGTTGGTAAGTGAACAGTCAAAGTTGTGGCTTTTAGTTTAGCTGTTCATGGGTTCGATTCCGATTTCAAAATGATTGCTTGCAATGGTTCAGGATTTATTTTAAGGTTTTGGTTCTGGCTGATTAAGCCTCTAATTATAAAAAATGAATATAGAGTGGTAAACTAAAAAAAAATTAGTGAGAATGAAAAGAAAAAATACAAATTTATTGCATTAAAGAGAGAAGAAAATTCTCATTTCTCTTGGAAATTCCCATGACAAGTAATGAGGCTAAGCTTATGTTTGAAAAATAATAGAAAATTCTTTTAAGAAAATTGATATTTATAAAATGAAAAATTTAAATCAAATGTAAAATGTAAAAACATAAAATGGAATCTCAGCTAATTTTTTTAAGAAATATATTATCCACTTAGAAATTATTGATAAAGGAAATATTCAGCACTTTTATATCAGATAAATTTGGAAATAATTGGTGCAATGCAGGTGCCTTGGTTGGAAGTATCCAGTACAAACGTCTTCTTTCTTACTTGCTTCATCATTATCTAAAATGTAACACAGCATTGGCTGCTCACTGCGTAGTTCTTCTACAGAGCTGCAATAATTTGGAAAGGATAATGTCGTCGTAAGACAGCAAATTCGATACAGGATTCCCTCAAAGGCTGTTGTGTAGAGACAGCTTAAGCACGTTAAGACTATTAAGTCTCTGCGTTATTATGGCAGGCTTTAGATAGGAGGTGCCAGCTCAGGCGTCGACCCTATCATCTTATCATAGCACGCAATTACTAGAAGTTCTGCTGTGTTTGAATGCTTCCTTCAGCCGAAATCGACAACTAGAAGCAACAGAATAACTTAAACCATCGCTAAACTCCTGTGCAATGAAAACACACAAAATAACAAAAATAAAAATGATTTCATTTGTATCTAAATAAATAAGTGTGGACAGAAACAAATTTTTATAACAATATAAAAAAAAATTGTTCGCATTATATTCTTTAATAGAAACTGACATATTGAAGCGCGCAACTTATGTGGGAACAAATACACAGATGCAGTTAATTCATTTATAAGAATAACCTCTCTTTCTTCAAGTGAAAATAAGTTAATCTTTCGAACAACCTTGACAGCATGTCTTGAAAGTACCTCTATTCTTGTGCTCGATAAGTGAGTGATGGAAAGAATTGTTGAGAATTGAGTGACGAAATCATCGATGATTTCAATGCCCATTCAGAACTTTAATCAATCATAATAATTTTTCAAGGAGCGAGCGAAACAATGGATTAATCTCAAACCGGCAATGATATGACGAAACAGGGAAGAATAAAATGAAAACTCTATTTTTTAAAGGAATATACACACTGCTCAACGTAAGAAATTTTCGGACCATGTTATTAATGACAATAATCATTTTGATGATCTGAAGATGATTATTTTCATTCAACTTTTTTAATTAAATTAATGGAATTGGATTTTTTATATTTTATTAAATTTCCTATTGTTTTATTTTTAATTGTAAGACCAGTAAATGAAATAATATCTGTGATTTATATATATTTATCATTAAATATTTTAAATCAATATTTTTTCAAAATATTATATAGATTATAAAGTTTATTTTATGTATAATATATTAATTATATTATGAAGATATTGGTTAAATATTTGCTACTAACTTTGGCTACTTACTTGGAAAATTATTAAAAACTAAATTATTTATACTTAAGCAGAAATAAAGTCCATATATTAATAAAGAAATGAGTAAAAATTTTTTGTAAAAGTGAAGAGGCTCTCAATATTTTCGAAACGATATTCGACTTATTTTTATACCTTTGGATAAAATCATGGGTAAAAATATTATAAATCTTCTCAGTATTAAAAAATATCTAAAACCCCTAGAAAATTTAAAATTGTGCCTTATTGAAAAATGTCAAAAAGTGGGAAGGCAATCTTTTAAAAATGCTACTTCTAAGAAAGATATAAATGTGTGAAATCTAGAGACAAAATTAAAATGTATTCTAAACTACTTACTCATTTATGAGTTTATTATTGATTACAAAACTCAATTTACGATTAATTTAAATTATGCTATTGACTGACACAATATTTTCATAAATATTTTGTTTATCGGAAATGCTAATAAGAGGATTATACTAAATTTTAAAAAAATGACATTATACATTATTTACTGTTATTAGTATGTTATATACATTATATATATTTATTTATAAACTCCCCATACGAAAATAATACGAGGGGCATTCAAAAAGTAACCGTAACTTAGATATAAGAAATGAAAAACTAATTGGAAAAGATCAAACATCATTAAACATTATTGGAAAAGATCAAATTTTTTATAAGAATATATGCAGCTTCTTTCATTTTTCTCTGTAAAATCGTATTCTAGATTTAAACTTTTATAGCATCTTTCACGAGCGTCAGAATTCCTATTGATACTTTTCTGTCCTAGTTCATTAAATCAATTTTTTTACTGCATTCTCAGACAACTCATTACTTCCTAAGTACTAGCTGCCAGAAGTTCTTTCAATTTAAATAAAAGGTGAAAGTCTTTGAAAAGCCTATCCTAAAACTATTTCGGTAGTCAATAATTCCTCTCTGAATTGATTTATTAGTTCTTAAGTAAGGACAGGCACAAGAAACTAAATTCCTCTAAAAAGCAATAAACAATTTTATATACAACTAAAAATTTTATCTTAAAAGCTCTGCAATAGTAATAACAAAATCTTTAAAAAAAAAAAAAAACTTGCTAGGTAAATTCCAAACGGTATGAAAATATTTTATTTAAAAAGAAAAGCTAAATATTCATTTTTACGAATGGGAATCTTTTTAAGAATCGAAATATATTGAATCAAACATTTTCTTCCTGGAGTTCTAAAATATGCTTTTTCAAACCTGTTTCGTTTTGTAAATTTTCCGAAGATAAAATTATATTTCATAAAAATAAAAATATGCATTCAGAAATTGCATTTCCAAAGATTCAAGGCTTCTATTTTTTTTCATGGATATTAATGACAAATTTCTTATCATTTCCATACTTTTTAACCCAATTTACATTTTTACACAGTATATTTATAAATATTCTTTATATTTTAAAGACTACTACTGATAAACCTTCAATGATGCAAATTTGTGTTTCGATAAGTTGTTTGAATATTTTCAAACAATAAATTATAATTTATTATTATAAAAAAATAAATTATATGAAAAAACAATTTTTAATTAAAAAATCGAGCTTATTTTTAATAAATAGCCATGAAATTAGATAATAGATTTTGCCAGAATTAAAGGGAAATGGATCAAGTTTTTACAATACATTTTTTGTAAACTGAAATAAATATTTTTTAAAGATGAATGATAAAATTTCAAAAGTATTATTTCTGTTTTAAGATCAGGAATGCTATTAAATTAAAAATGTTTGCCAATAAATATTTTATAACTTATATATTTATTTATATTTATATATATATATATCGTCACATGGATTTTGTAATGATTCGAAGCTCATTTTTAATCGTATATCCGTGCTGAATAATCACTAGAGAGTAATTACTGATTATGGATCAACAACTAAATCAAACCCACTTCATTTAAAAAAAATTTTTTTTTCTAAATTAATACATTTTCCTACTACAATTTACATACTAACATATAAAATATAACATAATAACGCATGAAACGTCAAAACAATCATCGTTAAAAAAGTCAATATTGAATTATTTAATGTGACAAAAAAAAATGTTCTTAGAAAAAAAAAAGTGAAATATAGAGAGAGCTAATTCACATTGTTATCATTTAAAATTATGAAATGGTCTTTTTCATATACTTGTTTTATAAGCGTTCTAATGAAAACAATTCTACAAGCTATTCGAAAAATTATGAAAATAGAGATACAAAGAATAGTAGAGTATTCTAAAAAGGAAAAAGCTTCTTTTATTTTATCCCATTATAGTTATTTTTTTCCATCAGCCAATGAAATGAACCGCGCTGATAATAACCTTCTACTTCAAAATAAAATCACAAACTGACAATGATTGTCAGTTACAGTAATTTATAATGTCATATGCATGTGCTTTTAGTGACGGATTTTTTTTTCTTTATTTTGAACACAAAAAATAATGACCTTCAGAGAAAGACATGTGACAGTCAATACTATGTGTTGAAAATCGGGAACGCTGCTTTTTCTGTTTGGTAGTATTATTCGGAGTGTTTATATACATATATATATATATATTAATCAGTTCAAAAGCCACGAGTAGTGTTGCAGTTATAAAAGTATAAGCATACTTTTAGGTCTTTAAGTACATTATTCCTAGAAGAAGGTTAAACTGATATTTTGAAATTTATGAGTAAAGATTCTAAAAATATTACGTTGGGGAAAAAGAAATCCATTATTTTTACGTGAACTTTTTGTAACTTCTTTCAGATTCGCTTTGTAAAAAGGTTTAAAGCAGTTTTCATGTAGATTTTTAGGTCTTGTGCGAAGCTACGACTGCTGACATACTGTCAAGTTTGATAATTTTTGATATTTTATAGATATTCTCGACGATGTTGCATCCATGCGAGATGCATCTTTAGCATACAAATACCCACACGGAATCGACGAAACCAAAACTGTGCGTAACTGGTTGTTACAGTCATATATAGGACGATAACACCTTTCACAATTTTAGCCACCTGGTTAGCATTTTCGCCGTTACTAGAGAAAAACGAAAATGTATCGAATTTTCTGTTTGTTGTCTTCCATTTTTAAAACCTTGTACTCATAACTGAATTAATCAAACAAAAAACCGCAAGAGAATATTTTAGTGTCAAATGTCACCTTTCCAATGAGCATAAATTTGAAATTGTTTGATAAATACCTCACGAGATAGCGATCACTACAGACGTCTACCGAAAAAATAATGGATAACTTTTCCCCCAACCTAATATATCTGTTCTAACGAATTTGTGAAGAAAATTTGACTTATTATTATTATTATCATTATTATATTATTATTATTTTAGCTCTTTTGCTTATTTTTTTTATTTTAACATAACAACAGACATTAATGAAAACGACAATGAACAACATACATTAACAACTTATTTCAATTAAAAACACTGAAGATAGAAATTCTCTTTTTTAATACAGCAACTCAACAAGATGGGAAATATAAGTATACAGAATAATCTTATGTATTTGTAGTTTATTTGAAAAAGAAAACGAAATGGAAGAAACGACTAAGGAAATGAAAAAGAGAAAAAAATTAAAAATTTGAAATTCACTCTATTTAAGAAGTGAAAAATATAGAGATGTAGAAAACGTGACTAAATCCACTGACCGCCGTGTTTGTTAAGAATATAGAGCAAACTAATGAAAGTTGGCTGATGATTGTGTCACGTGATATCACGTGAAAACTATCAAATTCAATAACGAAATAAAATTTCTACGACCACTTACGCTTCTTCATGTTAAATTCGTCTCATTCATAAGAATTTGTGAATGAGGCTAAGATAAGATAACTATTCTTAAACTTGACCCGTTTTTTTTAATCATCAAATCTTAATAATATAATTAAAATACTCTCAAAAAGGAGTAATTGAATGCAAATTAGTTTTGAGTTTGTATGATAAATAAATATCTATCAACGTAAAAATGAAATGAAATTTTTAAAATATATATTCTAATTTTAGTAAGAAAAATTTTTAATTTAAAAATATTTTAGAAATGTTCCTTATTATAAGAACTTTTTTTCTTATTAACAGTTTGCATTAAATGATGGATATTTCATGTTTATCAAATTCAATTCATTACTCAAAAATAGCAATTTATTTTTGGAACTTTCATACATCTAAAAGATTTTATTTTAGAGACTGCTTTGAAATAAATTGAGATTTAAAAAATCCCTTTAGAAAAATTTTCAACTTTATTGATTTCTTTATCTACTTTAAGATATAATGCAATATATACATAAAAGAGATACTTACAGAGGTTTAAAAATACTTAACATAAATAATATATCATAACCTATATAAAAAAAATGGAAATTATTAGTGTAATTATTCATTTGTACTTTCTCAATTTTAACAAAATAATAATATTTTGATTTGGTATCAAAGAATTTCGGCCGATATGGTGCCTAAATGGTTTGTTTGAACTTTGGTTCAACAGTTTGCGAGTTCGAATCCCATGTCGAACATGGATTTTGGACTTAGTTTGGAATCCACTTGAAAGTTGAAATCCCTGTTGATTAAGTTTACGGAGTAAAAAATGACAGAAAGGAGACAAAGAAGCCAAATCGAAAATTATGTTGTTAATTATTAACTAATGAAGGAAATTCTTAAAGCTGCTATGTGGAAACATTTAATTGTTACAGAATAATTAATTTATAGAGATTTTTTCAACATCTTGTTAAATTCATTATATGTGAAGAATATGAGAAAATTCTTATCTACAAAAATAATTTTAATGTATGAAAAAATGATGCAAATTATTTTCTGTTGTATAAAACCTCAGATTGTGAATACAGAAATTTACATCTGAATTTGCCTTAAATTTCTTTTTCAATTGATCGAATTAAATTCATATTTCCCTGCCCACATATAAAAATCAAATCCATTTGACAACAACTTCTCTTTGTCCATAAAAGACGTCAATATTTTCAACACCGATCACTCTGACCTCAATATCGCCATTTTTAAGCTAAATTTTTATTTCCTTACACAGTTATTAAGTTGGAGATCAGATCTCAATGTCCACTTGTCATCAGTTCATCTTTCTTATCCACAAAAGATGCCTATATCTACAACTCCGCCCACTCTGGAGCTTCATATCGCCATTGCTGTACCTGGCACTAAATTCAACGCCTTATAACAAAGAAGATACCGAGGCCTTAGTCAATATTTACCTTTCTTCCGCACGTTATAATCATGAAAGGTTTTTCTCGCCAAATGTAACTCATGGCGAGACAACTTTGGAGTCAAACAAGCTTGTTCATCATCGTGAAGTTGTACCTTATTAACCTTAAAAACTCTTCTCTCTTACGCTGCTGAATAAATATAGAATCCCATCTATCAGCGAGTTCCCCGACTAGGGGGGGGGATGGCAGAACCGCGTGAGGCTTTTTCTTCAAAAAGTGAGAAAAAGACCACATCTGAGAAGTTTAATGAAAAATGAAAAGCAGTCGCGAGAATACTACACTCAAAAATAAATGGAAATTTTCCGCGAATGTGTTTATGTTTTCGGCACAACCAAGCTGTTTTAAAAAAAATATATATGAGGTGCGTTTGGTATGATGAATGAAGATTTTATTTGTATGACACGAGGAAAATTTATTTGAGTGGAATTTGTTTGAAATTAGTTATTAGAATTTATACGAAATTAATGGTACTTTAGTTTTATGGCAGTTCTTTTAGCTTTAATAAATTTTTGGCGTATTTTTAACTCTGCATACTCAATCAATTTCTAGAATAATGTAGTTATAAAGTAATAAAGATATACGTAATGCAATAATATACTTCTATTAAAGTAATTGTGGCCATTAATTCGAACATAGGCTATGGAGTCAGTTAAAAGAAAAATATAGAATTGATTGATACTTTAATCCAAGGATACTAATGAATAGATTAATCCATGAAAATTTTAGAACTTTGTCGGAAAAACTAATTATTTATAAATAGAAAACTCCATAAAATCTTTTGGGAAGTGAATCCAATACCAAATCAATCTTCTGCTAAATTAATACCAAGAGAAAATGCCAACGTCACAGAAACATTAATACCAAAAGTATTTTTCTTAAATCCTTTTAAAAAAATGATTATATATAAAGCTAAGTGAGGTATAATTGTACATAAATATACCGATATAAAGCTAGGTGAGATATAATTGAACATAAATATACCATAATAGTTATTCCTTAAGAAATTGAATGTTACAAAATTTGCTGTATTATTATGAGCAATATTAGAGTTTGGTTTTCGAAAAAACAATAGATCATAAACAAGTTTTCTTTCTTTTTTTTTTTTTTTGTCAATTTCATGATATTGAACTATTTTTTTTTATAACTTTATCAAAAGATAATGACTTAACAACTAAAACAAATTTATCCTTTTTGATGCATAATTATATTAGTTTTTGACATTCATTTTATTCCCAAGATTTTTCATTCACTTAGCATCCTTTGATTTTTTTTTTTTTTTTTTTTTTTTTTTTGAGAAAATATTTCAAATTTGACATTTTGAATGATTCAATTGACTTTTTCGAGTCTTAAATATTCCAAAATTCGAAGTCGTTCCATTATTAAGATTTGAATCTAAAGACAGTGCCTTTTTGTAATTGATGTAATAAAACAATTTAAAAAACTCTTCCTTCTGGCTATAAGGTAATTTAACTTCTGTCTTAAGTAATCTGCATGCTTAATTGACTCCAGAATATATTAATCTATCCACTGAAATAAAATAAGAACCCGTTAGTTCCCGTTATTATTTTTTTACTGTTTCTGTGTTGGTCTGCCCAACGATTACGATTCATTGAATTCCCTCATTATATATTTACATTCTATTAAATGTATTTTTTCTCCATTTTTTCTGACCTCCCAGATTTTCCATAAAATAATGCGTCTCATGCGTGGTTGGTGAACACTCATCTCGTTTTTCAACTATTCGAAACCTTAATACTTTCCAGTAATACTTATTTGCATGAGAAAAAAGGCCTTTTTTTATTATTTTTATTAGGAATAGAAAAACCCGTGGGCCTTCAAATTGTCTTTTATTTTCGCGTGATTGGGAATCGTTTGGCTTTTCGAAAATCTCGTCTCACTTAAAATTGAGAGAAGTGAAAAAACTCACTTTTCCATTCGAATAGAATATAAACAAGCACCCGAAACGTTAATTGCGTGGAAATATGGAGAAGGAAATTGAATTCTCTTTCTCAAAGATAATGAAGTTTTTTTGAAAAAAACTGTTAGTTGTATTTGTCACGAAACCAAGTAATTGTTTTTTTGATATTTAACTTGGTCTAGAATACTGAGAAAAATCAGCAGAGCATATGAACTTGAATAGAAAGTTAGGAATAAATCGAAGCAATTATTTTATGTTTATTTTGCAACGGAGATCAATGAAAAGTTGTATTAATATAGTAAACTATTGGGGGAAAAATTAAACAAGAAATTGGAACTTCGTATAAAATAATATAATCATTTAGAACATATAGCGAAATTTTATCCTCAATTTTTAATAAAGAAGCTTAAGATTTTATTTATTCATAAAAATTTAGCTCTTAAATAAAAAAGTTTAAATTGCATTGCCTAAAATATAAAAGAACTTAAGAGACGTAAAATTTACTGTTTATATTAGTTTGGGGAAAAAGAAATCCATTATTTTTACGTGAACTTTATGTAACTTCTTTTGGATTCACTTTGTAAAAAGGTTCAAAACAGCTTTCATGTAGATTTTTAGGTCTTGCGCGTTACGACTGCTGACATGCGGTTAACTTCGATCATTTTTGATATTTTATAAACATTTTCGACGATGCTGTATCCACATGCAAAATGCATCTCTAACATCAAAAATACCCGAACGGAATCGACGAAACAAAAATTGAAAAAATTGAATTGAAACTGGTTGTTACAGTCTTATATAGGACGATAAACACCTTTCACAATTTAAGCCACCCGGCTATTTTTTTCGCTGTTACAAGAGAAAAACGAAAATGTATCGAATTTTCTGTTTGTTGTCTTCCATTTTTAAAACCTTGTACTCGTAACTGAATTAATCAAACAAAAAACCGGAAGAAGATATTTTAGTGTCAAATGTCACCTTTCCAACGAGCATAAATCTGAAATTGTTTGATAGATACCTCACGAGATATCGATCACTACAGACGTCTACCGAAAAAATAATGGATTACTTTTTCCCCAAACTAATATTAAGAACATGCTATTTTAAATTTTATGGAATTATAAATTTGCTATTTTAAATCGATATTACTAATGATTTACTTGGTAAAAGCATATATTTGAAAATTAATTTAAATATTAAATGTAAAGTAGTGCAAAATTTTCTTAAAAGTGGAACTGAATCTAAAAAAATTTTCGAATCATGAGAAAAATCTTAATCTAAATTTCTTCAGATTAAAAATTACTTCAAATACATTTTGAAAATTAATTTTGATATATTTGGATGTCATAACCTTCTAATTAAATCTGGGAAGAATATTTGAATGGTCTTTTATATGGGTATTAAAAGGAATTCGAACAATGAGAAAAACCTTTGTAATTTCAGATGCGAATCTCCATAAAATGTTCAAGCAGTTGTTTTGATTTTTGACAATCACAATGTCGGTAACCAAACGAAAAATTACTGGTTTGTTGTATGACAACCGAAATTACCCGAGAAAGGCAAGGAATAACGTAAACAAGTAATTGTAACATCGCTGGTGGCAGCACAAAAACATGACTGAATAAGCTGCAAAAAGAAAAACGATGCAAATGGAATGGCGATAACATAAACAAAAGAAAAATTCTATTCGAACCACTAAAATTATTTTCGAATTTATACCAATCCTTTTTCTTTTTTTAATTTATTCCTTCTGTCCTAGGTCTCAAATTTAGAAGTGTGTTCAGAAAGCATGAAATATGAAGAGAAAAAGAAGAGGGCAAGGCAGATAAATAGAACGAAAAAAAGTGTTTTTATAAGTTGAAGAGGCAGCACTCTCATTTGCGTGCGTTTTCAAACGTCTTAAAGAAAAAAAGAAATTTGCCACGTTGATACGGCATATCATTTCCAGTTTCCAAGAACTCTGGTTGAACTTTTGTTTGACCCCTGTAGTTTTAGACAGTACATTCGCGGTTTTGGGTGAATCTTCATCAAGGGCGTGGTGACACTAACCCATAGTATTTTTGTACAAAAACACGATGTACATATACACACTAAATATATATCTCAATTAATTTTGTTCTGAGGTGATTCCGTCTTCTGCAATTTAGAAAGTTTCATTATTTTTTGCCCAACATGGGGGCATTTATTCTTTTTCATTATTCTTGTGAGACCCCATTACTGCTTAAATTATGTGACGACATTTTGCTGGGTGTTTTTATGCAATCAGTTGTAGTAGGATTATGTAATTAATGTTAGACAATTATCTATTTAAGGTAAAATTACCCTGCAAATGGTAATGGTTATTAGGTAATGCTGGAAAGAGATAAGTGACATTTGAAACCAAAAAGATTAAGTAATACTTGTTCCATAAGACTAAAACAGGAAGTTAGTAAATTCAAAAGATAAAATGAGAAAATATGTCCAGCATTTTCCCATTCCATTTTTTCCTACACTTCTCTCCAAGCTACATTTTAAAACTAAAATGTAGGTAATGCAATATTATATCTAAATTTTCAAGATAAAAATAAGGAACATTATTATCAACCATATAAAGTGGTCGTTTCTTACGTTATAGTTGAGGTTATGTGTACGTCACTTTATTTCACTTATAATTGGTCTGTGAGTTAAACAAATAATCGTTTTCACCAATAACGTTGAATATACAATTTTGTCCACCCATCAAATACAAATAAATTTGTCAGTGATAGCTATTCAGTGAGCAATTGGAAAGAAAATTTTGGACGATATCTTAGTGGGAAGGGTTATTTTATATATTATTGGAGTTTTGTCTCTCTTGATACCACTATTAAGAAATAAATACTTATTAATCATTAAGTAAAGATAAATTTATTTCATATAGCACATTAAATATTAATATTTGATTGTTTATGGAAGCAATAGATAAATCATAACATCCACTTTATGGTTAGTCTAAATCGGAAAGGACAATTTAAATGTTATTATTATTTTTTTTTATCATACGTCCATCTTCAGCATGTCTGCCATTAGATGACGAACAGTTCAATAAAGTGATGATGAAGCATAACAAGAATTAAAATTAGCAGCCGTAAAGTTGACTTCATGAAACATTAAAACAATGGGTCCATGCCTAAGGTGGTAACCATCCGTATCCCCCTGTTGACATAGAGGGCAACAAGCCGAGTCCTTGACTTCAATAAAATGTAAATCCTTCTGCAAATAATCGTATCCAGTAAACAAACGAAAGCAAGCAACTCCAAAAAGTCGAGGCTGGAAACTTGGGGTTTTACTAGCTTTTTGTTGAGCGTGATATACCATCTCTTATCTATGATGCATCACTATGCACGGAGGCACTATTATATTTTAATTTACTGTAAATGATTCTTTTGATATTACGCCGAGGCAGAGAGGAGCAAAATTATGAGATTTTGTTTCTAGGAATAAAATTTAAAAACACATTGTCTGCCAAATGATAAATTTCTCTAAGATGTTAAAGATAGATGTTAAAGTCAATGAAATTAAAGTAAAAATCGAGATATAAAACTCAAATTTTCGTCAACCAAATCCAGTGGTTTCCTCTAAAAAGAATCTATAAAAGAAAATATTTAACATTTTAACTAAAGGCTTATGCAAGAGATTCTGGGACGTCCCTGGAAGAAATAATTTTTTTTAACTTTAAAAAAACATATTGCTATTTCGCATAATTTAAAAAATTTACATTAATTTCTGTCACATATTTTTAATCAATATATTTCAAGAATGTTAATTTTAATGAAAGAAATCCAACGAAATTATTCACTTTAGTATTAAATGAACATATCGATATTTAGTATAATTTTAAAATATAATTTCTATTAAATATTTTGATTATTATATTTTATAAAATATTAATTTTTATAGTGAACGGGTTTGTGGTGGTCGAACGTGGGCAATGCTACTCTCCCCCGTGGCTTGGTTCACAGGTGCCCACCGGGTAACGATAAATGAGTAGCAATTTCCGGCCTTTTGTGGCGAAGGGATAATCTCCCAAGTGCCCACCGTTGGAAAAAAAAAAAAAAAAAAAAAACTAAAATAAAAAAAAAAAAAAAAAATATAGTGAAATCGGACGTAATTATTTAATTAATTGATAAATAAATACATTTCTATTTAGCATAATTTTAAAATATAAAGTTATTTAATATTGTAATAAAATAAAGTAAATTAATATTGTAATTATATTTCATGAAATATAAATTTGTCTTAAAGAGAAAAATATATTTTTAGAGAAATCTTATGAAATTTTTATTTTAATATTAAGTTAATACATTTTTAGTTTGCATAATTTTAACATATTATATTATTTCAATCAAACATTATTATAATTATTATGTATTATGAAATATTAATTTGTTTAATTGTGTGATATTAATATAGATCAGCTCTATCATAAAGAGTTTTAACACTTTTTGCCAATTTGATTTAACGAAAATTTTAATATATCTTGGAGTGTGTTATTAGAATCTATTAAAATCTTTTAACCATAAAGAAATTGTCTCAAAGTTTTTCGGATTCAAATTCCAAAATATTTTAATGTGATTCTGGTATTATTAAAAATAAATTACTTGGTTATCAAATTGATGTAACAATGTTTAACAGTATTTTTCATTTGAAATAAAATTATTTACATTGTATTATGAATAATTTTTTTAGAAACTTTTCTTTCTTTTCTAATAAATGTACAAAGGATTTTAGAAAAGTTTTTATAGACATTTTAGGATTTTTTTAATTTAAAAGTTTATTAATAAAAGTTTATAAAATTTATCTTCTCTTTTCGCTTTATGCGTTTCTATCCAACAAATTCAAAATATTCGAGAGTTCTTATTGGTTCTATCAAAATCACCAGTTTCAAATTTGAGATTAAAAATATTCACAAACTATTAAAGTTAAAAATAATCCTTAAAGTAAATAATTAATTGTTAAAATCTTTAAAAATTATAATAATTTGCTGAAAATAAACTCAAATGTTGTTTTTAACACTTTACCAGGTTTAGAGGTCATATATGAACTCGAATAATTGATTCTTTTCTACAGGAGGCGCCAGAGAGTAATCTAAAATCTGCATTTCGGAAGAAAATCGTTCAGATTGGTGAGCTAAATAGTTACAGTTGAAGTTAATGGTTCAGATTTTACGTCCCATTTAGATTTCGCTGTACAGACCCCGAAATTGCTTTTGTTGCCCCGTGGGTCAGAAGACGACGCCACACAAGACAAGATGCAAAAAGGAGATTGGACATGGATTTTTCTCATTTTTAAGGAAAGTGTTCAGGATGGCTTTAGTACATATTTTATCTCTAGTTTCTCCAAATTTATAGTCCTTAGAGGTCATATGCAAAAAAAAAAATAAAAAATAAAAAATAAAAAAAATAAAATAAATAAATAAAATAAATAAATAAATAAATTAAATTAAAAAAAATAAAATAATAATAATAAAAATATAAACAATTTTGTTTTAATAAATTAGAATATTGTAAAAATATAAAAATAATTAACTTATTTGCAATATTTTAAAAATAAATGAATCTATCGCATATAATTCCAACAAACTGCTCTAAAATTTATTGATACAATAAATGTGGAAGAATATTTACAAGTTTTATATATAGGTATCATATTAACTGCTATGTGGGAACCAAAAAGTTGTATATAAGGAATAATAGTTATTATTATATTTTTGTGTTATATAAATAATGATAGAATCAAACTTTTTTTTATTGCTATAATTCGAATAACAAATTCATAGTTATTCAAATATTTACAAATGTTTTAAACTATTTTATTGCATTAAGTTCAGGATGATTAGAGCGAGACCTACTTTTCTGGAATAAAAAATCATGCTCCTGGCCATCATGAATAAAAAGAGACAAATATTGTATTTCACTTCTTATCGGTTCATGTTCTTTGGAATTTCGTGTTTTTCTGGTTGCTTTTCTTGGAACACGTAATCATGATTCTTTATAAAAAATTCTTTTGGAATGCAATATGTGCAAGTACATATTGCTGTAGGGGAGCAACGTGTACTTAAATAACATATTATCATACGATGAACTAAGAATACATGTTATACAAAAGTACTGTATTGTTAATTCATTTACAATGAATGTACCGTTGAAATTATTATAAGGTATCCGCAAATATATAAATAATTTTATAAATAAAACCATAGTTTAATTTTCCTGCTGAATATTTGCTCATGATTGAATTCAGATGGCTGGACAAAATGGAATTAAATTTATATCAAGATTTTGGTCTGCAGTTAATTTAAAATAAAAGCTAAATTTCGAAGTTTTTCATTTCTGCATTCGTGATTAATTTAAAAAATTTTGATTTGTCTAATTTGACTTTGCTTAGATTTCACTCTGTTATAAATTTAAACAATGTAATTTCTTCTAGCTTCAAGAATGGAAACTTATAATTATTTTTTCTCTCCCATTTAAAATTATTGTAAATGCGTAACCGTTGAGGGTAGAGGAAAAATATTTACAATATTTTTTTGAAGTATATTTTGAAGTACTTGATATTTTTGAAGTATAACGAAAACTGCTGTTTCCAATTTTTTACAAGAATATAAAGTATAAATCGATTTTAAATTTGACTTTCCTAATCTATTATTGGAAATAAATTAGTATAAAATGTAAAGGTTATTCAGTTCATTCTTGATATAAGAAAAAAAGATATTTACTTTTAAAAAATCCACCTATTTATTCAAATATTTTTAACAATTTTTGAAAAGTGTCCATAGTTAAATAAGTATGTAAAATTTTGTCGGCTATTCTTTCTTAAAAAAAAATTTCCTTCATATTCTCTATTTTTATTTATGTGGTATCTGTTTATTTTATCTAAAGCTTTCTTTTTGTTTATTTATTATTGTGAGAATCAAATAGAAAAAAAAATTATATATATAATATATTTCTTTGATAAATTCATGTTTAAATTGAATCCGTTTAAATACCTAAGATAGAAAAAAAAGTTGAAAAATTTATTAAAATATTGAAAGAAATCCTTGTTGCTGTTTCTTTATTTACAAAAAGCAAATTTCTTTACTTATATAAGGTAAATAAAAATATAAGAATTGTAATAATAATCTAATAATCTATTGACAAAAACAATTAAAATTTAATTAACAGCCATATATAATTATAAAAGAACTAATTATGGCCTTATTTACTTATTGTTAGGTAGTTTAAATTTACTGGTATAGAATTAATAATTTTTTGTATTTTTTACATTTCGTAAGTAAGAAAACTCATTTTGTAATAAAAAAAATTAATTTATGCCTCAAACAGTTCACAATTATTTCGTTATGTTAATTGATGCAATGGTCTGTAAGATGCCACTAGGTTATGTAATGTTGTATTTGTTATATATTTGTTTTTTTCTACTTGACAAGATTAAATCAAAAAATCTCTTTAATCTTCTCATCAGAGAATACTTCATTACTACTCTGTGAATGAAGCATTTATTTTATATTACAATTTTAAATATTAAAATTAAGTAAGCTTTTTACAAAGTTTTACCGAATGTTCTAAGTGTTCCATATTCATTTCATTCATTCATTAGAATGTTCTAAGTGCTCCTAATTTTTCCTAAATGTCTACACGTAATAAATTATTTCAAATTCTTAAAAAGTTTCTCAATTTTTGCTACTATAGATTCTTCGAATGTATTTCTCTAAAAATAGTGAAAAGCAATGGCAATTAAAAGAAGCATTAATTCTCTTTAAATGGAAGCTAATATAAATAAAACATTTTTAAAAACTGTTTTATGCAGTTACAAAAGTTCATTTATAATTATATTTTAGTGCATATGACAGTTATAAATAAAAATTAAATTAAAAAAAATAACTAAAAATGCATGTTTCATTCAAACAGAAAAAAAAAGGATGTTAAAACAAGAGCAAAAATAGCATTGTTTACTAAATTGATTGAAATAAATAGACTCCAGGCAAAAATAGCACTTTAGGTTCTGAAATTATTTATAAATCAAAGTTAGTATTTGAAAAAAATTTATTTAAAGATTCCAAAAAGAGAGTACTTGTTTCTGGATCCCTATGACAAATGTATGTCTTGATATTGATGCTAAAATAATTAATAATCCAGAAGAAGAAAAGCATATGGAAAACTGGACTATATATATATGCATACATATCACTAATTTTTTCTTATAACAAAAAATATAATAAGAAATTAATGCATAAATATAATTTTAATTAAATGAAAGAAATATGATTTTTATATTTACATTAATTTTGCCAATTAAACTTTTATTTTAGTTATTTATATTCTATAAACTATTAAAATCATAATTTGAATCATATTTGGAGAGTGAAGCCCTTTACTTCAAGTGATAGTCTGAAAATATGGCAAAGTTTTTACAGTTACACAAACGCCTAGAAATTTTGTTTCACTGCGAGCTTTCATCTACCCAAAATATGAAAATATTAATTTATTTTTAATTTTCAATAAAAATAGTTTGTTTATATGTATATATATATAGTAAAAAAAAATATTAAAAGATTATTCACACAGAAAATAAAATATTAGAAGCAATAAATTGAATGAAATAGCAAAATTAATTTGCCGTTTTCTTCTTGATTAGATGATATGCATATTTTATAAAATTAATTTTCAATACTGAAATATATTATGATTATAAAAATAATTCTCATCAGCACGCAAATGAAATTACAAAAAAAAAAAAAAAACCCCATTTTTCTATAATTTACTAAGATTGTGTAATATTTAATTATTTTTTAAATGTTACGAATTGACGTTATTTCTTCTTGCAACGTTTTTTTGTAGAGAAAAAGTAAAAAGGCAGCTTTTTTTAATGTTTACTACTAGACTTTCAGTAAGCGACATTTTTTTTTCTTACGATTGGGGAGAAACTGGTCGACCTGACTTGCCCTGAGCCATGCTTCATTCACCACATGTTGCCAGGACTTCGTATCACCATCAATTGCAGGTGACCATAGCAGATCCCCCCCATCACGGCCATGCCTGCACACAGACGATTTCACCCTTTTTTCTTTCCCCAGAAACGGTCTTTTCTTTTTTTTAAACTACTTTGCAAAACTTGCCCCAATTGTCACCCCCCACCTCTTTCACAGTACGAGTCGTCTAGGAGACCCGGGAGAAACACGAGCGAACGCCACCCGATTGGTCGAGAAGTAAGCTTTGATTATAAAGCCGGTGAAAAACTTGTTATATTCCCGATTTGGCGCTATATCGCGTTTATTTCTACCATTTCACCCGTTTTTTCCCCCATGTACTTTTTTAAAATAGGATTTGAAGAGAAACAAATGTTAGTTGAAATGGATGAAACTGTTAGATAATATTGCCTATTTCTGTAATGTGGTTGTAATGATTATATGAACAATAAATTCCTCACGTATTTCTATTAATATTGAGTTTTGAAATGAATATATGGTGTGAAACAATGGTAAATAGACATCGGCATATCATAAAAATGATTTATATGTCACGTGCAACTTTTTATATCATGGTACCTCTAGGGTGAAACGAAACAATTATTGTTACAGGTGTATTTATGCTTTTCCTGAGCTTTTTTAGGATATATAATAAAATATTTTATTTTATTTTTACAAAAATAAGTAAATAAGTTGTTTTAAACGATTAACCATACTTGTGTCATATTGTAAGGATTTCTAAGCTTCAAATGTGACTTTCTTTTATTAGTGGTTCTTTTCATCTTTGATATTTAAATATATAAGGGACTAGAAAAAGAATATTAATAAATTAATTCAGATATTTCGTTTCGTATTTTAAAGAAAAATGGTTGAATTAAAACTATTTCTTTTATTAAATATTTTACTGAATTACAGAATATTTATTGTCATGAAATGATTCAAATTACTATCTTTAGAATGAAGTGTTAAACGCGTTACTTGATTGAAATCCTCCTCTGCTTAAGGATGAAAAGTATATGTTATATTGCTCGTTCAACGCACACACAATGAATGCTCACAAAATTCCAGGGTTTCTTCCTTTGCACATCACCTGACTGTATGTATATTCAAGTACCTAGGAAGTACCAGGACAAAAAGCAATGCATGTTAGAGAATATGCCCAATACTTAGTTTTTTTTCAAGATTAAATTTTGGTTATTGCTTTTGAATGTAAGGGCTGTTAATTTTGTTATCCGCAACTACTACCCAATAGGAAACTAGTATTTTTGTAAAAATAACGAGTATTAATTATTTATCCTATTTCTACTAAAAGTATTGTAACATTTCTGCAAGACGATTCTTCAAAGTTTTCGCTACATTCTCTTTTTTGGTTAATATATCTGAATTTCTATTAAGAAAGATTTTCCATCAACACTGAAGCTCAGAGGCTACATATAATATATATATATATATATATATTATATGTAGCCTCTGAGCTTCTGTGTTGATGGAAAATCTTTCTTAATAGAAATTCAGTATGAAAACAACAAAAAGAGAATTTCTGAAAAAGCCCTCTCAGATAGCAATGTTATTCCACAAGAACATGTCCATGTACAAGATACTATCTAAGGCTTTGCTCAAGAATATAGCAATATATGAAATGCTATATACAAGAATGTACACATTCTGCAAGAATTTTTTCAAGAGCTCGATACTGTGCTTTAACTGAAAACTCAATTTGGTAGCTTTTTAATTCCCACATTAATTTTTAACTTGAATAAAATTAAAAGTTATTTTGACTAGTTGTGAAAAATTATTTTTAAGCATTTCCTTTTTTCCGTTAATATTCATGGAAAGTGTTAAACACATTATAAAATATATTCTGTATAAATTAAAGAGCAAAATTGATTTAATACACATTGTCAATCAAGCATTTTTTTCTTATGGTTCTTATAGTTTTCAAATGCAGTATATATCTATTGCGCTTATGAGGCAGTTTTTATTTAAGCCTTTCCTGATACTCCACCTACTATAATAACTTTCTATGAGTATTTATTCATAATTACTCCGATGTACTCAAAACTTATTATTATATAAATTAATTTTTGAAACATTATGACCGGGTAAGTTTTACGTACTTTCTTGAATTGCTAAAAAAATGAAATTTTTGAAATGAAAGAGAAAATGATACTAACATTTTAAAAGTTGCTTTATTTATTTTTTTAAATAATTCGTGTATTTTCATTTTATAATTTACAAAAAAGTTTAAAATTTAAATGTATAAGCCATTTTTTTAAGCGCTAAAAAGTCAGTGCTATGTAAAAAATTCCAAGAAAAAAATTAGAATTGAATACAACATTGTTTCGAAATGAAATTTTTTATTTAAATGCTTATTTTAAAATTAGAAACTATTTTTGAAGAAAAATGATGATTTTATTTATTGAAATAAGTTATGCTTTTTCGGCACTGACAGTGTATTCTAGTGGTAAAATTAATTCCAACTCAAGCAAATCTCAAGCTTTGTTGAAAAAATAGTGTATGAGTGTTTCGTTTATGCTTTCTGTATGTACATCCATCTTAATAAATAGAATAAATAATCAGAAAATTAGTGTTTTTTTTACACCTCAAAAAAATAATAAAACATTTATGAAAAAGTATTTCAATCTTTCACTAAATATATTTATATTAATTAATTCAATAAAAGTAAGTGCTTCTCAATTCTAAAAGTAACAAACAATTTTTGTTTCATTAAAAATGCTATTTATGTTAGTTGAAGTGAAATAAAAATATTCATTTAACATCAGGAAAGTAAACAATCTCAAGAGAAGCACATTGCTCGCATCCCTTGGCGACGTTTTTGGCGTGGTTGTTATGGTAACCTCAAACTGTCTTGAGAGTACACACAAGCACGGCAGCTTCGAATTCGCGGAGAAAAAACCACGCTCTGTAAAAGTGTTCGCCGACCGATGAAGTTTGTAAGGAGCGAACGCTACTAGACTTGGAACTATCAATTACTTCTGTGTGTGCACGGAGTATTTATTTTTATGCGCATTGTTTACTATGCTAAAGTTAGCAAGATATTTTGAAACTGTGCATGTGAGTGCTTTATAAAAGTTATAACAGCCGTGCATCTCTTTGGATTTTTTTTTAAAGCCAAATTGCTGTTCCATTCGAAGTTGGCGTTGCTTTTAATCTTGGGCGTGAGTTGATTGGTAAGTAGCTCGACGAGATCTAATGCTTTATTGACATGTGCGCGCGACTCATTGCGGCGCATGAGCTAACACTTGACTGAAAATAGCGGGAATAACTAATATCACTTGTTTTTATTATTGTGACAGGTGGTAAACATCTAACTTGTTTAGGGAAATATTAAGAGTTTTGCATGTCAATAACTTACTAATTTTGTAATAATTTCTCTTAATGTTAATAGATAATTTTTGAATATACTATAAGACTTTTTTATTTTGCAGTCACGAAAAACAAAGCATAATTTACTTCAGTAGTATAATTATTATTAAATGCAGTTATTATTATTATAAAAATATTTTTATACAAAAAAAATAATATTAAAAATAATTTACTTTCTTCAAAATGATACATTTGGCTGAAAATGTGTAACTTAATAAATATTTTTTATCAATTCAAAATTTATATAAAACCAGACTAATAAAAAATTTTAAGAATTATTTTTTTTAATTTTAAATTTTTAAATAATATTTAATTGTTTTTTTTATTTAAAATAAATTTTTTTATTTCTAATATTTATTAAATTGGTAGAAAATTTTCATTACGACGTATAGCACATTTGTAAGTACATTGTGGAACATCGTATATTGCAATATGCAATATATTATATAACTTATATTGAAATTAATTTGCATAATTTGATTAAATACTCATAATTTACCTTAAGCACAATCTACTCATACCTTGTTGCTGTATATAATATGATCTTAATTTTAAATCAGGAATAATATAAATTTTTATATTCTGCTATTTTAAGTGAATTTTAATGTTCTTATATAATTAAATGCAAATATAAATTTATTATATAAATAATTAAATGACAATGAAAAATAAATATAATTTTTTTAAATAAAATTCAGGGGCAGTATTTCAAAAAGATAATCAAATTAAATGAGAATATGCATTAGAAAAATTGTGGTTATGAGTTTTAAGTTATGTCAGAAATCTAGGCTGTGAATTTTTATTTTACGTTACATTATAAATGCGTATGAAATCTTATTCATTTATTTTAAGCAGAATTAAATTCATTAATTGTACGCACATAATTTTTTTTCACCTTGATTACTTTAATAAATTATAATTCTTATTTATTAAATTTAACATTTTAAGTATATCTTCTCCAGATTTGAATTCAGATTCCATAAACTTGTAGAAATGATGTACATTTTTAATATAAAAAAATAATTTTTTGTTTATTTTACTTTTTACACAAAAATTGTTCACTTTTTTATTATTATAATAGAGATCATTGTTATTAGTTACGTTTTAAAAGTGGTTACTATCATTCTATTTATTACGTAATTTTATGTTTCTATGCATATTAAGCTGTTTTTTGAAACGATAATCAATCTCCTAAAAAGAATTGTTTTTGAAAGGCAATTGAAGGAAAAGATCGTCTGAAATATCAAATCATGAAAAAAAAGAGAGAAAGTTATTGCTTGTCATAAAAATCTTTCAAATGGTTATTTCCTCATTTTATTCTATACTAAGACTTCTTTTGTTGTAAGATTTATAACACTTGTTAGAGGGTCAAAAATAAAGCAATCATTACACATTTTAGCCTTCCGTTCATTTCATTTGCTTTCAATTTATTTCTTATCTTTCATTAATATCGTTTTCTTTTCGATTGCTAGTATTTTTTTCTGTTACTATTTTAATAATTTGTTACTTTAAAATAAATACGTTCGTTATTTCACTATAATTTTAATTATTTTTATTTTTCTTTCATTATTAATGTGTTTTAGTTTATATTTTAAATTATTAGGAGTAAAATAATTTTAAAAAGTTTCTTTCTAAGAGTCATTTTTTTAAAAAGTTTTTAAAGAAAGTCCTACAGTTTGAAATCGTTTTCGAAATATTTTATGAAGCATCAATTGCAATATTTTCTGCATATAAATAAAGTGTAGATGTAGATGGGTAAAAAAACTCCCCTTTAGTCCTGGATTTAGTAAACGCACCCCCTCTTTCTGAGCGTCTTCACCTCTGACACGGGGGTAGCAAAATTGTGTTTTGGCGGGGGCAAACCTCCCGCTGATTCCCCAAGTAGGCCCCCATGCACGTGTTCTGCGTCTTCGTCTTGAGCTGAATGCTGCTTTCCATCAACTGGGGTTCACAGCGAAGATTTTTAAGGAAAAAAAAAAAAAAAAAAAAAAGAAAAGAAAATAATAAATAAAAATAAAACTGCATAAAATAAACTCAAAGGCTTAGATTAAACCAAAAAAATGGTGCCAAATTTGGGAATTTATAGCTTATAAAGTAAATCAAATTTCGAAATATGAATTATATTATTTTGTTTGCGATTCTTATTCGTTTCTCTGATAATATTTTATGAAAAATATTAAAACTATTTTAGCTATAAACTTAATGAAAATAAAAAATATAAATAAAAGTCATTATTTAAAAAAAATGGAAATTATTATACACATTGTTATTGAATTAAATAATTAATATTTGTTGAATTTTTTTCAAATTGTATTGATTGCCATTTTTCCCCTTTTCTAAGTAATTGAACTACAAAATAAAATTCTGTATGATTTTCCTTTATTTTTTTATGTAATATTTACACAAAAGATTAATTTATTAATGTTCCTTTTATCTTAATTTATATATTTGTCTATTAACTGAATGTATGCAATATACATAACAGAGTTCAAATAATTGAATTAAATCTATTGAATTGGTAAAATAATATAATTATTTCTTAAAATTATGTGTGAAATTTTAAAAGAAAAATATTGTCATGATTATTAAATTGTTATTTTATTGGTTCTGTCTGATGTACATTTTCACTTTGCGTCTGGAAACAATATTTATAGTTGAATAATTTTAATCAAACCGAAACTAAAAATATGAATTCATATTTTTTTTATTCACTTTTTCTCGTTAAAAATATTATAATTATTAAATGCAGTCAGAGAATATTTCTATAGGCGTCATAATAAATAAAAACAGTATAATGTGTGTCATAAGAGCTTACAATTAAATTGTTTGTTTAACATTTTGTGCATCCTTTCACCTAATTATTTTTTTCTAGATGAGAAAGAAAATTACTTAAGAGAAAGTAATTAAGTTAAAAATAGTTATTAAAATTTGGAAAACTTCATTTATAAGAAAAACAATTTTTCGGTTAATCTCATTTCAATTATTTTTAAAAAAATAAGTTTTTTAAAAGGAATTCTATTTTCAAAATGTTTATCATTCATTTCGATTGTTGATTGTATGTTTCTCAATAAATATTTAAATTTTTCATTTTACTGTCATAAAATACTAGATTTTAATTTGTATTTTTTAAAGAAATAGCTTAATCTTAAGAAACGTTTTAAAACTTACGACTTTTTGTTATTATCTGCTTATTTTTGCTGCTGAAATTTATAGACATTCAACTCCACAGTGGATAATATTCTTACAAAATTTATATTAATTGGACCTATAATTTTGCCTTTGATTAACAATTTGAAGAAAACTTAAAAAAATGAAGAACTTATTATATCAGCTAAATGAGCTATGTGTACGTGTCTCGATTAAGAAGTTATTATTTAAATTTGGATTGGACTTCTGTCTATACAAGTTAAATAGCCGCTTGCTATGGTTTGTTAGTGGGTCTACGATATTTTTCACATATAAGGACCGATTAAACCAACAACTAAATTAAGGTAAGGCAGACTCCGAACCACTGCAAGCATTCATCTTCAAGGCTGGAATCAAACCCATAAACTCCTTAAAAGGAGAGCAAAGCACCAATCACTTATCTATCTATTCAAAAAGCTACTTAGAGCTCTAAGTAAGAGCATGATCTTAGAAACCAAGTTCTGAGTTAGTGCTGACTTGATTCGGAATTACTCTGTTGTTGATCTAATGTTGATAGTAATAAGTTCTACAAAAAATTATTATCCATTAAATTTTTATTGGTTTTGTTTTTCTTAAGGGGAAATGCATTCCTTAATATCAATAAAATAATATAAATTATTGCAATATTGCACCACGGGTTAGGTCAAGACCTGAACTGTCATCCTCCTCAGCGAGACTGTTTCGACTCGTCCAGTCATCGAACCTTCTGCCTTCAGACTACCCACTGTGGTCCCAAGCGACTCGTTATTAACATAAAAAATGTGATAATCACAAAACGAAACTCTAAAATTATGTTTGCTGGACATTGACAAAGATTTCGAGAATCTGAAGGTTAGATTTCATCAGTGAAATTTTAATAGTGAATCTTCCATCAAATACTACTCACTGAATACATGAAAAGTTTCAATATTATTTACGCGTTACTCTTAGAAAAATAAGGCAAAATAATCTCAATAACTAGCTGGTCTTCGTAAGATATGTTAATAATACATACTGATGTTCTTAAATTATAACTCTAAAAATTGCAATTTTTAAAGTACATAATTTTTAAATATGATAATTTATTTTTTATGATTAAGAGAGAAAAATATTCTAATCTCCGTATGTGTTTCGATTCTCTAAAAAAAGCATGGCTGTTGATCGATTACTAAACGCTATAACCTGTTTCTATAATATTTTCAGACTTTCTGTATTAATTCACATTTTCTTAAGTTTAAGCCCTCATTAAATTTTAATCAATTGATTATTTTATTGTCTGTTTTATTTTGCTAAGTAAAACATAATAAATTAGACATAAAAAAAGCTGCAAAAGAAATCAACTCATAATAACAATTTGTTTTTATGTAAAATTATATTTCTCTATATCAATAATCCGATAGCATGAGAAATAGCAGTGACCCATAACAGCTAGAAAGAGAATTCTTTTTTCCCGCGCAAGGATACATAATTGGCCGTAGTAAACATCGGGATTATTGCGTAGACAAAACACTACTACAACCACAGTGACGTCTTTTCATTCATATTATTTAATCGTCTGCATCGAGGCTTCCCTTTGCACCTGTGCTTGAACAGTGTGCACACCTTCTGAGCAAAACCCATGATTTCCCCCTCTTCACTATGAAGCCGTAACACAATAAGGCGTAGGCGTCCTCACGCACGAAGTAAGATCACGTGACCCCGGTCTCTCACTTTTTTTAGTTCTTGTGGTGCCACTGCCCTTTCAATTAAAATCTGCTGTTCTTATGAGTGGTTTTGTTTTAGTGCTTTTTATAAAAAGTCGTTATTTTTACATCGTACACTTCAAGGTTAAAGTATACAAGAGGTTATTCATAAATTTTCTTATTATGTTTCTATGTTGATGTATATATGGGACTTTTTTCTCCTTCTGTTTCTGTATTTTGTCAATTTAATTTTAACCGTAACTGCAATGTTGTAAATATATTCCGAAATAAGGGATAACGGATTAGTTAGTTTCATAGAAATTGTTGACTGGGAAAGAGCTTGTCTTACATATATATATATATATATATATATATATATATATATATATATATATATATATATATATATATATATATATATATATATTCTAATTTTGCCTTTGTATATTTAGAAGAATTAAATAACGCAAAAATGATGTTTAAAAAATGCAAAGAAACGAAATTTTAAAGCTCTTTTAATTTAAATTAGGCTTATAGAATTCTCATTATGGTTTATAACAAGCGGAGTAATTCATTGTGAATTAGTTTTTTCCTTCTCTTTCTTACTGGCACATCACACCTTTATTTTTACTGTATGACATTTGTTTAATTTATTTTTAATTAGTTTACACAATATTAGTATTATGCGTTACTATTGTAAGCTATTTCGTTTTCCATTACTAAAAATTAATAAATACAGCGAAAGAGGCTATATTTAAAGCGTTATTATAATTTTTATTTTGATTAGAGTAATTTAGATAAGAGAGATATATGCTTATTAATTAATTATATTTTCTTTAATTTAATTGCTAAAAAGTCCTCTTTTATATGAAATCTTAAGAGTTGAAACTTTATTGACAACAATTTCATAAAATTCCTCAAAATATACTTTAGGTTAGATTATTCGTAACACTTTATAATAACACACACACACTGCAGTACTATGGTAATATACAGTAAATAAATAAGATATATTTATTTATTTATTATAACAGTTTGAACTAATTGATTGGTTGAAATATAATATTTATTAGTTTACTTTTACGCACTAATGTATTTATTAATAATTTGGTTAATCTGCGCTTTAGGTCCCTACTCGCCAACTCACGAATTTGAAGCGTTTTTCGCGCATGCTCAATAATTACTCGTTTGTTTTAGCCTTTTCATTGGTCACTAATTAAATTTCATTTTAAAATAGCGGTAGAATTTTCGCCATGGCATCGGTGTTTTGAAAACGTGCCAAGGAGGGGACCTAAAGCTCATTTTCACCAATAATTTAAATCATGCTTTTACAATTATCAGGGATTTGCAAGTATGTGTGAAAAATTAGTTATGTTTTTAGCTATTCCTTTAATTACTTTTTTCAATAACTTGGTCGTTTGTTGCCATCAACAACAGAAAAATACTTAATATTTGCCAATTTTCTTTTTGGAGGAGTTCTGTTAGTCATGAATGTTTGATATTTGTGCATAGTTTCGTGTAACACAAAATATCATTATGCATATTCAAATTCAGATTAACTGGTAATTTTTTTTGATAAAAAAAAGTAATTTTGAAAATGATTTCAATAAGAAACTAAATTGTTGAAAACTTTTGGCCTCGCAAGTGAACATAGAACCATACGCAATGCTTCTATCTTTCGCATCAATTTCTCAACTAATCTGGTTTATCCAGATCGAGATGGATTTGTTTACAGCCTGTCGCATGCTAGCTCAATTGCATTATCGCTCCGAAGACAAGAAATATGTAAACTGTGTACATTTTATCTGATATACCAAATCTTTCACGTCATTTATGCTTGTTGGAATGTCGTAAAAGATGCCTCGTTTCCGTTCCCCAGTGCCTCCTTTACATTTCTTAAGAAACAAAAACTTATCTGAACAATATAAATAAAATTATTTAATAAAATATATATACTTAATGTTTTTCTTAGATCTATATGCAACGCTTAATTCAAGGCCTACTATTCAAAATTTAGGTTCTTAAAGATTAAATTCTGTGCAGTAGTTTTCTATTATTGGGACTAGACTCGTCACCAAATGTTTGCTAAAATCGCCAAAATGTTATATGAAATTGTTATTTTATCACCAATGTAACTTCAGCAAAATTAGTTCCAAAAGAATTTTTATCATGGATATGTTAAATTGTAAATAATTTGTTAATTACTTTTATGTTTTGAAGAAATACTGTTAATTTGGCGATATCCGGGGCCGATAAAGAAAACTATCCTCATTTCTTTACTTGTAATTTTTAGAACATTCTGGCGACCACATCTAGGAACATTTTTTTTTTTTTGATAGAACGAGAACCGGTATTTTCATTGCAGTTTTTATTGCTTGGCCTCATAGTAAAACAGTAAACTTTGGAGTGGGGAGTCTTGAATTCAATCCCAGTCGTCGAATCATCATGCTTACTCTTTTACAAAACATTAATATGTAATCCACTATTTATGAAAAATCCTCCTAAAAGACTGACTATAAAGCGTGGTGGATTTTAAAACTTTTTTATTTCAGCCTTCAAACATTCTGGAGTTTAGAAAAAATGTTTGACTACTTCCCCTCAGATTTCATTATATTTATATCTGTATTGAAGAATAAAGCTATATATACTTATCTTTTGAAGAATAATGTTACTAATAACTTCATTTTAGTTAACATAATCTAGTTGTTAATATATTAATGTAAAATATGTCTCTTACCATGTCTTTAAAAGATCATTCGATGTTTAATATTCTGAAGCTGATTCTCACATTTCTAATTGCAGTAATAAAAACAAAACTAACATTTTCTGTTTGGAAAATATTTTCTTATTTTCCAAACAGAAAATGTTTACATTTTTACGGTATTTATATATTTTTACAGTGACAGATTTGTCTCACTGTTTATAATATAATTGTAATTATCGAATATATTGGCCAGAATATTTAATATAATATATAAATCGTTACGTATACTTTTTAACATAATAATTTTTTTATAAAGAAATGTTTTTTTTTTGCAAGATTTTATTTAACATTACGTATCACCGACATTTTAATAGGTACTTTTTTATTTCAATGTATAGTGAATATATTAAATTTGTCTTAAAATTATTACTTTTTTTGTGATACTTCTGAGTTACAAAGTAAAAAGGAAATGTATTGCCATGCGCGGTGAAAATCACTTCATTGCCAAAATAAAGATGCGGAAAATGTTTTTACTTGATGATAAAAATCATTCAACAGAAAAACGTTTTGTCAAAGCTCCTACGTTGTTGCAAGACAGAGACAACTTGGCAAGCTCCGAATCTATCGCAGTTTAAGCGGAATAAAACAATAAAAATAAAAGTACGGACGACTGTTGTGCAAGGTCTTTTCTTGTTCTTCAGCTTGCTCATGTGGTCGCTTGAAAGGAAATGTCGAATGTGCGTAAATTGTACACAAAATAAAATAAACAATAAAAAAATATCGCTTAGAACAAGCGTATTACGTCAATGGCAGAAAAAAAAAGGATCTAAAATAAATCCGTCCGTCAACTAAAATAAAAGTTCTACTGCAGACGATCGAAAACAGCTCAACGAGGGGGAAACAATAGAATTGTGCTGCTTTGGTGGCAACGTCAAATATCCAAAATGTGGCTTAAAATGTGGAGATGGGAATTAAGCCAATATCGAATTGGAAAAGACAACAAAATAAAATTGGTTTAAAAAGAATTGTCTCTTGACTTTTAGAATTTAGTTGCTATTGTTGGCAACAGAACTGAACCTCTTTCGTTTCACTATTCTAGTTTGACACCAAAACATCAAATCTGTAGAACAAACCATTCTAGGAAGTATGTCGCAAGACGTTTTTTATGTAATTAAAGTATTACTCGAAGTTAATGGAATTGACACAGTTGCGGAAAAAATCTTTTTTTTCTTTGAAAGTTTTCTCTTTCTGATCTATATAAATAAAACCGTTATTCTGTTTGTCAGCCGAATTTTTATTCGAAGTTGAATGAAGAATGGCTTCATGGAATGAAATGAAACTTGTATCAGAATGCTTGTTTCTTGCTAATTTAAACATAGGATATATTTTATTTTGAAATATTGATTATATTTTTAATAAATTGATTTTCAATAAGAGCGTTTTTTACTAATTAACTGTAGTTTGAACTTACAATAACACTGCTTCATGAAAGGAAGTCTTGTCTTTAAAAATTAGCATCAATACGTGACTGCTGAGAATAGAGATAAATATGTGCAATATCGGATCTTTCCTTTTTTTTTTTTACATTCCCACAGTTTAATTTTCTAAAGGTAACTCACAATATTCACTATTTTTTTTAATTTTTGGAAATGTTACTTTTCGACCACGGTAGGGAACGTGTTTGCGGCTTCTCCAATTCATCGCTGATTAGAAATCTATCGAAACACATATGAAAAGAGTCCTGACTTCAATATTTAATAACTTAGTTACTTAATAAGAAAATTTTAAAAAGATTCATTCGTATTTTGATTTAAAATTCAGTTTTTTGAAAGAAGTTAGCAGAGTAAAATATCTTTTAAAAATATCAAATATCATTATTTTTCTAAATTTAATTTTTACGAAAATTAGGGGCACATATACTTTAGAAAACTACGACCTTCTAGTTATAACTGCTATTGCTTGTGAAGTAGCTTCGTTTAAAATGCACATAAGTATTTTTTAGAAATGCTGACTTTATTTGGTATTTTTGGAATATAAAATTTAATTTACTTAAATGTAATTGCAATTCCTACATAATTTTTTAAATATTATGTCGAATAATTAAAAATTTTATAAAAGAAATCGATTAATTATCACATTTTTGATCATATAATAAATTATCCCAGTTCTTTTATAAATAATTTCATTTCTTTATTTCCAAATTATTTTTATACTTTATGCTTCAAGTTTTCCATCAAATACGGAGAAGTTGCTGATATCTTAATTCAGTTCGGATTACAGAACACCGTGACTATTTATCAGTTTATTTATAAAGTTCCCTATTATTTTTTGAGTATAAAACAAATTAATCAAAAGGGTTAATTTGATATTTATTGGTTTGCGTATAAAACTCCTTTTAAGTTAATATTCCATTAAATTTCTGCTTGAAAACTGCAGATGTATTTTTTATGCTATCATTTCCTCTTCCTACGTTGCTGTATGCATTAAGTGGGTTGCAATTTTGCTTAAGTAGCGTTTCTTTTCAAAACGGCCAACTTGTCAGGGTCATCATTAAGAAGAGTCTAACCGGCTCTTAAACTTGCACTTAACACGCTGCTAAAGCCATTAGGATCCAACATCGTGACCTATTCGAGGGCCTAAAATTAGCACTTATCTGATCTCATTGTTTTGAGTCTTGTTGTGGAATTAACTCTCAGCTCTTCTCCTTGCAAATAAACGGTATTGTGCAGCTGTCTGGCACACAGCTCGCTTACTTCTTGCGTAGATTTTGGTCTCGTGGAGATCTTTCATTTTTCTTACCACATAAATGTCATGCAGGTGGATAACATGTTGTCAAAAGTACCTAAACAATGCTTTATTATGTTGTAGAATACGATCTCAAAATAACTGCTCATCATTTATATGGGAATGTTTATATTTTTAAGAGAGGTATTCCAAATATTGGGGAAAATAAGTGCTTATAATAGTCATTTATGATATGAAGTATATATAAAAGATGTTATCCAGCTTTTCGGCTGGTACGCAATTGGCGTAGTTTTGTGTATTGTTTGGTCTCGTAGTGATCTTTCATTAAGCTATAAATAACTTATAATATTTATATAGGTGGATAACTTGTTGTCAAAAAACGTAAACAGCGTTATATTATAAAAAGTATTCTTAAAACAAAATAGAATTTCATGATTTAATAAATGTGTTGTTAGGCTGTTATATAATGCTGCCCGGCTACTGGGATTTATTTCCACCTTGATGGCACCTTATATATAAGGCACTCATAGCGCCGAAAGTGCTTCTTCGTAATCTAGAAAAAGAAACAAAGCAGAAAACCCCAGAAATAAAATTTCACATGGAGGATATTGGGACCACGACATACTTAACGTGTCCCAGACGCTATTAGCGAACACGACGTATCTTCGATTGGACCAGGATTCGAACTTACTACCTTCCGATAAGAAAAACAAACGCCCTAACTTACCAGGACACAGCGGGCTCTAATTTAATAAATGTACTTTAAAAAAAAAAGCTGGAACATAAAATATAATTTCCTAATTATATAGTTGATGTTAACGTTTATATTTTTAATAGATTTAAACCAATCGCAAGGTAAAATAAGTGCTTACCAGTTATAAGTGAATATAAAAAAAGAGTGATTAACGTGATATTGAACAGTATCTAAATATTATCTCTACTAACTAGTGTTTGAATAGAAATATTTACTTCATTTATCAGAACTTTTAGCTACATTTCAGACGTTTTTAATGTGCTGTAGACACTCTTTATTGTTCGAGTGAGTGTGATTTATCTGAATTAGTTTACTTTACTTTCATTAGTTTGAAAATACGGCGATAATCGTTATCATAAAAGTCGTTGCAATTCCGGTCACACCTTTTTTAATATCTTATCACAAAGCATTATTTAAACAATTTTAAAATTAAAGTAGAAATCTCAGAAGAAAACGTTTCTTTCTGTATTTCAAACTGAAAGTGTTTCTATGTTTTTGTAATCCACTCTCATGATAAAAATATCGATGGCTTAGACGATATTGCAAAAATATCGTTTAAATCCTATAAAATATCGTCTACCATTTATACAATTTTGATCAAAATGATAGTTGAAGGGCTGAAAAAAATCAAATTTTAAATTAGATAATTAAATAATGTAGATTAATTATATAATTTAACTTTTTAAATTGATTCATCTTTTGTGTATTCAAAGAATCAAATCATTTTGAAATGTAAATAAATTTTGTAGATAAAATTATTTATTATGATTATTGATTAAAAAATCATAGATTCAAAATTGTTTTTAAACAATTTATGAAAAACAGAACATTTATAACACTTATAGTTTTTCTTTTAAACATGCTGTTCATAACACCATGTGATACATATTTCTTAAAGGGTGAATTCAGTCAAATTCTGAAAGATTCCTAAATAACTGCAGTTTTTTTCGAATCCTTTTTTACACTACACTTTATTCTAAAGTGTATATTTTTCATATTTATTTATTAATTATTAATTAATTTTATAGTTTTCCGTTTATTGTTTGCTTATGATTTTAAAGCTGTTATTTTTGTATTTCATTTTTTGATTGAATTATGTCTGAATAAATTCTTTAAAAATATAAAAAAAATTACAAACTGTATATGTATAAAATTTGAATGAAGCTTTAAGAAAAATACCGTTATCCAACTACTAAAGTAGAGTTCAAATACACGTGACAAAAATAAACAAGTTTTATTTTGTCACTTGATATACATTTCATGGTAATCTCTATAGTAGTAAAGTGTGATGTTTATTTACCTGTGTTTTTCTCTTTCTCTCTCTGTGAACCGTAGTAAATGGTGTTTAAATAATAATAAAAAGTTTCTAACTGATAAAAGTGAGAAATAAATCACATTTAAGAGAGAAAAAAAAGAACTTTTTCTTTTAAATATTTATTCCGTTTGAACTTCTTGGTATTTTGTCGTTTGTTCTCATTTTTTGTCTCGTGATTCGGAGCAGATTCATATTTTGTATCGGCTAAGTTACCCGTATATGGAAGCAGATCTTGTTTTATTCCAGACTTCTTAAGAAAGCAGAATGAAGAACACCTGATCTCATAATTAAGGTTGCAAAATTCTGATTCTAGTTCTGCGAGTTTTCTTTTTTTTTTTAAGATGTCGTAGCCTTCAGCATGAAATGATCGTAAAACTTCTCGCACATTGATCAATTTTTTTTCCCTTACTTGCGAACATCAATTAGGACTTAACGACTTTTGAAATAAAAATATTTTTTTAGTAACAGAAGAGTAACCAAATACGTAATTAAATGAAGCAAATTCATTGAATTATATAATTAATTTTATATTGATTGTGAAGGATTTTTTTTATTTTAATTGCAAAATAAAAATAAGTAGCTTGTGTTTAATCACTCACAAAGTGCTTAGTTTACTATAAATTTAAAATCTTTTGAAGTTTATAATTGTAAAAATAAATAATCATAAAATGTAGTGGCAAATATAATGTGAATAATAAATACAAAAGAAAAATATAAAAAGATTTAATAAAATAGTTTTATTAGTTTTTTCTTTTTCTTCTACAACAGTTTTTTTATTTATTTGTATAAAGTTTTTTATTTTATAAATTTTAACATTTATTTTTTATAAATTACTTTTTTGAATAACTATTTATTTGAATAAAACATGTGACTACATTGACCCTTTGAAAATCATTTAAGAATCGTTAATTTTTCAAAAATTGGTTCTAACTTCTACGGTTCGATTTCAGAAAAATTAATTTATTTGGAATACAGTTAAGTTTCAACAAAACACTAACTAAAATCGGCATAATATTAAAAATATTTAAATGCTAAAAATATTGTAAACAGTTTAAAGTATTTCTGAACCATATATCAATTTAATACAATTTGGAAGTCACATATTAAAATCTAATGTGAATAATAAATATAATGTAGTTATAAATATTTATTGTGAAACTAGAAAATATTTTAATTTACTTATCGATAAATATTTATATACATTTATTCAATATTATTTAAAAAGCTCTTTACATATTAAAAAAAGTATTTTCGTACTCTTATTGGCCATTATTCAAAACATATTGCTCTGTTACAAGTGTGTTAAATATTGTTATGCTAAGCAGTACTTATAGTGTAAAACTTAATTAAGTAAGTATTTATTTAGTGATATTTGCATAACGAACTACAGTTATTTGCTGCGATTGCTATTTCACAGTAGAGAAACTACGATACAATAACACAGGATTCAGTGAGTGCGCGAAGCAAGAAGCGAAGAATCACCGATTATGCAAATACAGTTTTTCAACATTTTATCAGTCTATCAGGATGAAACACCGATGAAAAGCTTATCATTTACCCTTTGAAATCTTTCGGCATATTTGCAAAGGAAAGCGTACCATTTTTCTATAATCATTAGTTTAACTAATATTAACTAATTCAACATTTAAATTAATAAAATCTATCCATCTTTATCCTGAAGTCCTGTAATCTTAGTAACAAAACTCATTGTTCATTCAGAATATTCTTGAATGAATAGTTTTAATGATAAATAAGTTCGATACGTTATCAAGTATTTTCTTTGTGTAAATAATCTTCACAGCACATTCAAAACAAGGTGAATGCTTCACTGAATTATTGTTTACTTGAATAATTATTTAAGATAATTTTGGACGATAATTGTCATTGTTCTAAAATTACATTTGCATGCAGAGTTTCCAACCCACATTTTAGGTCAATTGACTAATTAACAGTATGTTCTATGAAGATGTAGCGCTTGTTTTCCTGAAATTTAGTGACGTCACATAATAGCCGAATCGAT
>JAPDSC010133946.1:2846-14942 GCA_026290005.1 Latrodectus geometricus
ATATATATATATATATATATATATATATATATATATATATATATAAGTTAAATAACTGTTTATTTATTTATATTTTACAAAACTTTATTCTAATTTTTGCATAATCGTTATAAATTTTGCTTGTATTTATTGTTCAAAAATAATAAAACTGCGCTAGATTTAAAAAATTTTTTCATTTGTCATTTGCATATTTTTTTCAATATAATTCCTTAAAAATCTATTGAATTTCTCATTTGAATATAATTATTTACAACTAGACATCAGTGCTGTCTTAACAACTTTTTCCTTTTTTCTTTAGTTTATTTTTCATATTAAAGTACAATTTCTTTTCACTTTTAACACGAAGGATTTAATAAAGTCGTTCTTTATCTTCGTTTTTAAGCGTTCTAATCTCCAACAAATAATATAAGGAACAAAATTATTTGCGTAAGACAAATGTAACTCATGTAATTAATGTCATTTTTAGTTCGTGAATTCAAACATTTACAAGCCCCTAAAATCTCAAAAAAGGATTAACTGAATTAAACGGAATCGTCAGCTTTATTTTAATCTAATTCTGAATCTCAAATTCATTTTCAATCGTGAAGTTTTTGCTTTTTCCTATTTCTGTTTCTCTTATACTTCTTTACAGATTAAACAAATAACCGAGAAGAAAAATTTATTCAATTTGCAAGGGAAATAAGTATGCGTAGATAAACATGAATAAGTAATCCTTATTTGAATTATTTTCTTAGAAGCTTTATTTCGGAAAGAACAAAACAATTCCAATTGAGTTTGTTTTCTTTTAATTTCTATCTGAAATTTCCTTTTTTCGGGTACGTTAAAGTCAATCGAGATTTTTTACTTTTCAATAGATTTTCTTTAAAAATATCAAGAACAAATAAAAAATGATAAGCATTTTAAATTATTTCTGTTTTTAATTTTTTTTAAATACTTTTCTCAATGATGCTTTTAATTTTACAATTATAAAATAATACCGATAATTCTAAAATTAAACTGTCTTACTATACTATGCTCATAATTTTATTTTCTAAGTAAATTTAGGGATCCATGTATAAAAATTTGCGTGTAATATTTGTATCAATATTTTTTACTAATTTTATGAAAACAACTCAGATTTTCTTTTGGCATTTGGGTTATTAAATTTGAAATATTCCGCTAAAAATGAAGGAAAATTTAATGTTTTTACTTTTGCTCTTACGTTTTCAAAATTGTCTTTTGAAATATAACATTTACATAATTCCTCGCTTATCTGAAATCGTTTTATCTCTTTATTTTTCAGATTTTAGAAGCATTTGAGTTCCTTTCCTTAATTCTCATAGTTTATTCCATTTTTGTAATATGTCTGTTTATTCTTTTCTTCTCCATATTTGATGTTAATAAAAACGACATAGTTCTGCATTTTTGTATCAAGCATTTTCAGTTTTATTAATTTGCATGCGTGATCATACTAGATAGATATTATTTTTTATTCTTTTTCTCAATTGATAGCGTAATGCGATAAGATAATTTCAGTCATCAACTTCAATAAATTGAACTTTTTTTTTCTTTTCAAACGTGTAATTTTGGCATATTTGTCTCTAATGCTATTGCATCAACTATTTCAAAAGTTATGAACGCTTGTTGTATACGTTTTCGTTATAAGTGCTACAGATGTAAAAAATTTCTGCTATATTTTTTTTTTTTATTTAAGTACTTAGGTTTTGCAAACAACTTGTAGTTATTGTTAATAACAGAAAATTGTAAGTTAAATGTTTCCTTACATTTTCAATTGAAATTTTACCTTTTACTTTAATTTTAAAATAGGAAAACACATTCTTATGTTATAATAAAAACCCAGAAAAGCAAAACAAAAGAAAAAGTATGAACATATTCATAAATATTTTTAAAGAGTGCAAACCAGGCTGGCAATATTGGGTGGACTGCTCCATTTTTCCAACTGAACCATAATTTCGTGTGGAGTCCGACTTTTTCAGTACACACATGCCATAGGTACCCGTTTATAGGATATTTCACCATTCATACCAAGAAAGAACAAAGACAGGACAGAGAAAGAGAGAGAGAAAGTATATCCACGCCCGAACTGGGATTCGAACCCAGGACCTCTCTATTCATAGTCAGCTATTTAACCACTAGACAGGGTGGGCGGCAATTGATGAATTATTAAATTATGAAATTTTCGAAAAAAAAATCTAATATGCTGAAGATTTTGTTTGGAAAAGTTACAATAATGATTTTAGAAACTTGTTTTCAATATACTGTAAAAATTACATGCACATATATAAAATTGAAATTATCCTTCAATATTATTAAAGATGTACCTTATAATTTCCTATGAATTAATAACAAAACTCCAAAGATAATATTTAATTTTTTTTTCCATTTCTTTAAATAAACAGAAACACAAAATAGCACCCTTAATTAAAGTTTACTTTTTAAACAGGAAAATCAAATACTTAAAATTTACACGAGTTTTTGTCTAATGGTTGGAATTCCTTCAAGCCTGCCATTAAAACAAATATTGAACACTCAACAGTCATTTGTTTGTAAATGGAACATTTTGTTTCTTTGCTCCAAATAAATACACAGCAGTTTAACATGTTTATATCGATTAGAAAAATGAAATATCTCGCAATTCCTTCATAAATATTGATTTTCTTGCGCTAATTAAATAACAAATATGATTCTATTATCAGTGAGGTGAAAAGTGTCAGCTTGTACTTCTTTTTTAATTATTCCCAAGAACAGAAAATTTGTTATGTCAAAAATAAAGACAGATAACTAATTTTTTTCAAGAAAATATGTAATTTAAAATAGTAAGAAATAAAGTAAATTTTCTATTCTATGTATCACTTACAAATTTAATTATACATCAAAGTTTTCACATTTTCGTATTTAATAGGTAATAAAATCTTAACATGCGTAGCTTTCCAAGTTAATTAATTATAGCTTTAAATTAATTGTAAATATTTATATATCAAATGTTTTATTTTAAATTCTTTTCTCAAAAGCTAATTTTTCAATTTTAGAGATTTGCTTATGTTAGTTCTATTAAATATTATGTGGTTTATGTATAAATATAAGTATTTCGTTAAATTATTTTTTTATGTAATGTTTTAAAACTAAGTGCAACCAATATTTCTACTTCTACTGGACGGCGTTATTATCACTCTGCACTAAATTTAGTCGATTAAGTCGATTAGATCGATTAGATTTAGTCGATTAGATCGATAAATAATTGTTCACTATCTGCAGCCATATTATTATGAATTTAGATAATTAATAAAATAATTTTGTTATGTATTACAAAAATAAGCTCCACTTTCTAAAGAGTAAAAGTTTTTCACTAATTATTTTAATCTCTTATAGAACCTTTTTTTCTTGACTAAAACAATGTTTTTCCAGATATCTTAATTATATACAATAATATCATTTACATGAAAATGCTTTTACCAGGAATAATATTTAAATATAAAAAAATTGCAAAAACGTTTCTTAAAATTACATCGGAACTAACTGCCAAACATAAGCTATAAATAGGATTATGTGACAATTATTAGTGTCAAATATCTTTAATAATGTATAATGTACTGTAAAAATTTTGAAAACTCTTTTAAAATGAACAGTTTGCTTTTGACAGAATGAGTATATTCAAATATTTCAAGGATAAGCACATGAAAAGCAATAGAAGAAAACAGAAAATGGACATTCATTCTTGCTGAACATTGATAGTTAGTATCTTACAGGATACTATTTTCGTTTTGAAGTCTTTTCTTAGCTACAGTAAATATGAAAGACCACATAATTTCATTTTTCAGCTTACAGATATATAATGGAAAAATATTTGGTATGCTTGTCCCATAATTTTTTTTTTACATACGAGGGCTATTTAGATCTGAACCTACAGTTTAAAGTGGATCTCAAGCCACTGCAAACATCCATGCTAGAGATGGGACTCGAATCCACGAACTACTGCACCATAAGAAATAATGTTAATTACTAGGCTTCCAGTTCAAAAAAATCTAGAAAGAGCAGCACATGATTTTGGTCCACAGAAAGAGGACCAAAATGTCTGAGAACACAGAAAACTTTAAGGCTTCCAGAAAACAAATCACAAATCTTTATTAATTTTCATGTGACTTATGATGAAATAGAAGCATATTTGAGTAATTCAAGGACCTAATGATCATATACACGACACTTCAAGGAAACAAATCAAACTGTGTGGAAGCATTTATATTGCATGTAACCTAAGACGAAATCTCAATTTCTTCCCATGAATGCGATGATTGTTCAGTGTTTCCAGGTGACCACAGACCATGAAAAATAGCTTGTGCAAGGAGCTTGTTCAAAAATATGATTGCATATATTTTTAATAATTCTCACCCATTCCTTAAAAGGTCATACAATTGTTAATGTTCTTTATTATGCTTCGTTTTGTAGGATTAAGGAATTACAGAATTAAGGAAAATAACTACAAGTCGTCTCAACTTTCTTTACCAGAACAAAAACAGATCATACACTGCATTTTATTTACTGTTAGAGCATGAAAAATTTAAAACACTGTCTCATCGTCCAGATTTAGTTCATAATGATTATATTTTATTCCTATTCATACAAAATAAAATTTGGGATCAACATTTTAGTAACTCCAAATAAGCTCTTGTCATGATTCTTTTAGATTACTTTCAAATAGTTTAATTGTGTTTAATGGTTGGTTTATTCGGATGCAAATTGCCTTAGATATTATTGAGGATAATTTCAAAAAACAATACAATAATTTTTAGATATAAATTAGTGTTCACATTAGGTTTTAAAATTTGAAATAAAAATTTTCCTATAATATATGTTAGACAACTCATAACAAATGTTAGACAATTCAGGACTGTTGATGATTAGTTAAATGATTAATGATAAATAACAATAATATAGTAACTATATGTCACCACTTAATCATTTGGAACTCTTCTCAATCGCGCAAAAAGCAAAAATCAGACCACTAGGCTAGATCTATCTTCCCACCACAGATATAGTGGTTGTCGGCCAGTAAGCTTTTTGAAACTTGCTTGCTGTCATAAGAATCAGACAACTGTTACTCGCACTTTCAGTGGATACCTTCATTTTATGAATTTCTTAGAAGGTTCTAAATACTACAGGTTCAGCTGCAAGTGCTCTATTGAACAGGCTTCTTTTGTCCATATTTTATCTGGATAACTAGAAAGGATGTTTACGATAACCTATTACAGGTTTTGGACTTTTTTAGAGTGAGCAAATTCATGGACTTGATATATTTCCACTGTACTTGGGGATGTGCATTATCTTATATATCTTAGATTTTGTTTGCAATATTTTGAAATTATTTATACAACTTGAATTTCACATTACTTTGATAAAAACTTTTTACTGTTCATACATTTTTTGTGGCGTTTCAATTTAAAAGGCAATTGTCTTATTTCGGAAAGAAAATTGGAAATATCAAATAGAAATGGATAAATTCAGATTTTTTCCAAATATAAGCTATTCAACGAGATTAAATAAACGTTTACTAACCAAATAACTTTATTTAATTACACTTTAAAACATAACGTGACGTGATTAAGACTTATTTCAGTAAATATAATTCATTTTTGATAATATTTTTTTCTTTTATAATGGTTATCTTAAAGATTAAAACATCAAACATACAAATATTAAATAATTTATATTCTGTAATCAAAATTTATATATACTAAAATAAATAAAGTAAACAATATTTTTTCGAATAAAATGTATTAAGATCATTCAAATTCTAGGTTATTACAAGCAGTGAAGGTTGTTCACTAGCCAAATATTACCAGCTGTGTTTTCAATTGAAAATATGTACCCAATGTTTAGAAAAAAGTTATTAGAAAAACATTTTTATATACTATTTTTTTATTTTGTTCAAAGTATCACCACAGTGTTCAATGACACTTTTAAAATTAGTTCATTTAAAAAAATTATGTATACACACATTACATATGATTTAAATGACAATTCATCATGATACTTTCATTCATATTTTTACACAAATAAATTATAATTTTAATTTTAAAAAGTTTTTTATATAAAATTTTTATTCACATGGGTCATAAATGTAAATTAAATACCGTTAGCTAATTTAAAATTCACGATGCATTCTATTATATTAAACATCTGACTAAAATCACAAATATTAAGCAATAAGAAAGCACCTTTATTCTATATTATTAATTATTTCAAAAATACATGACAGTCATCTCATAATATATTAATTAAGAATATTTCAAATTCCCTAAATACTTTAAATTTCCTAACTTTTATTAAATAATTTATCAACTATCCCTGAACTAATAAAATAGTTTCGTGTAAATTATAATCCCAAATAATCCAAAGCTGCTGGAGGAAATGCGAAATTAAAAATATTTCTTTTGTAACAAGTGTCGGAAAGTAATCTCCAACCCAGGAAAGACGTCTGCTGAATAAGAATGACAGGTATTACACTTCGTCCCTTAAGCGAAATTGGAAGTCGTTATCTTATCTTACAAACACTTCACGAGTTGCTACTTTGCATATACCATCCAGGTTTCTTAGAATCAGAATAACAGATCAAGTCAAACAATGTTGCCGCTTTCTTAATGAAAAGATTAACATAAGAATGTGCTTAGCTTGAGTATATTTCAGGAATGCTAAAATAAGGCTAATAAGAAAGTTTTCTTGCAATATTAAAATAATTTATCAGTTGCTGTCATTTAGACAAATAACACCTCTTTTTTTATAAATAATTAAAAAATGGAATTTTTTCTTGTTTGATGGAAAATATTTTTTTTTTATAAAACTCGAAGATAATATCCATATTTATTCATGTATGCAAATATTAAAATATTATATTCGTAAAATATCATGAATTATTATCATCAATCTAATAGCAATTTAATACTTGTTTTACTAAATCAAACTACATAAGAAATATTCCTTGTTGTACTAAAGATTTTTGTTTGTTTAAGAAAAATATCATAACTTTCTTGAGAGTTTAAATTTTACATAATTGTAGTTTCATTAATCTCAATTGAAATATGCATTCTAATGTAAGAATAGTGTGTCTTTAAAATGTTCGAAAGTGCATACTTAAATATACAGCATGCCCTCTAATGTCCCCATCATGCCACAATAGAGAATTAATAATTCATCTATATCGAGTAACAGGGTTTATTAGATGGCGATGCCAAAAGATGCTATTCAAGTTATAACTTCGTCATGAATCGAAAGGAGATACTACTAACATTATTGGAAGATGAAGTATGGGCGGATGAGGCATACGTTTCTAGAAATGCCTATATAATTGGCAAATCTATAACTGTGAGCCGCAAATTCTAAATGTTTCACAGACGCTCGACAGGAAATGTGATTTGCTATTAGAAATTATTGTGCAATTTACAATAATTAGTTGACTGGACTAATATTTTACGATAGTTCGTTAACGGATGCATGATATTTTCAATTTTTATAAAACGTATATTCAGATTTTGTAAAAAACCTACCATAATTTGTTTTTAGAAATCTATGGTTTCTAAATGATGGCAAGTCTGATCATAAGACATATCCAAAATAGCCGAAAGCACAACACTCGAGAAACAAATAATTGGATATGGCTGTGTTAAAGATTACGTATATGTTCCACATTCATCAGATTTGAATCCAGTAGCTTTTATCCTGCACAAATAATTAAAATAGGAAGTGTATGAAACCCACTCAAATTTTTAAGGGCCTTGATAGAAGCATTACAGACAATAATTCGAAAGTGTCAAGCTCTAAAGTCCAATATGTGCAACATTACATTCAACAACTGCATAGAAAGTTACTCGTAATAAATTACTTTCAACTATTGCTGCGTGACGAAAACTTATTGTGATTTAATGTATAAGAGGAAAAATGATTATCATCGTATTTCTGATTTGATAAGGATTTAAATTTCGTCGGTCAATATCCCGTAATAGTCAGATGAATTTTGAATCGATAAGTTCAGAAAAATCAAACGGAATACCAAGCTCTACTTAGCCACTCGATATCACTAGCAGTGAAAAAGTTCTACTTGACTTTAAAGTATTTTACAATCACGTCATATGCACTGAGTTAAAATATTGGGCACTTTGGGAGATAAAAAATGTTATCATGAATAATTAGATGATGTTTGAGTTAGTAACATGTACTGTTTGCGACCAAGGATTTGGCTGCAATTCACATACAAATTAATGCGCTACATTAATGATGTATCTGGATTAGCAACATCATAATGGCATACATTCAAATGAAACAAGATTGTATTGACAGCATCGTGATGGAAGCATCTGTATTTGGAAGAATTATGGGAAACAGATTTCTAGCATGCATTCTAATATCTATAGGATAATAGATAAACATTATGGGATACCTTACATATACGTTTTCAATGGCTGAACTTTAAACTGTTGTTCTTACATTTCTGTTGTACTGAGATTACGTCATTCTACAATTTATTTGAGATTGCAAAACATTTAGCAAGATAATTCATGTGGCATATTACCAGTATGGCATGGGTTTACTTGGCAGCTTTTTTAGCCAGCACGTTTTTCAGATGTCTTAGGAATAGGAAATATCTGATCAAGGGTTGAAGTAAGACTGGTCATACACCAGTCTTATTTAACTATAATAATCGATGAATTGAGATAACATGTTGAATCTGACTAGGCAGTTGAATTTGTATATGTCTAATTTCTCTTTGATCATAATACTTGGTTGCAAGTATACTTATACTATTTCCTGAAACATTTCAGGCATTTATTTGAGGAATTTATGTTTTAAAACGTCTATATATATTCTCAAAAACATAATCTTAAAATTGTAAATAAACATTATTTCCATTTTTTGTTTAATACTTTAAATGGCAAATAATGTATATTAGCACAACATTCTTATAAATGTTTTTTTATATAATAAAAACATATGCAAAAAATAACAATTAATATTTAAATAATTACATATGTAAATGAGTTTAAGTTTTAGACACAATTAAAGCAACTAATGCAGATTTTTAACTAACACAGTAAATATTTTTAACTATAAAATATGGGGGCCACATACTTAAATTAATATAAATTTAAACTTTTTTTAGGCTAATCTAAGTTTTATGTTTAAAATCTACATATATTGTTAATAAAAGATTACATCGCATTTTTAAAGCATAATTTGTAATAATGCAGGTAGTTTTTACTTAAAACTATTTAAAGATGTTTGTTAAATGCAAATTCTTGGAAATAAGGGCTTTATGTGAATCATTAAATATCAAACATAATTCTTACCTATATCTCCTTTGGGTCCCACATCCCCTTTTTGACTTGGACAATGCCTTTTTGCAGATATACAAAATTCTTCCAGGACTTGGACCTATTGAATATAAAAGCGACATTTTAGGTTTTCAGTGAACTTTTAAGTGAACAATATATATTCATAATGGATAGATAATATTGATTTATGATAATATTCATTCATAATGGTTTATATATGCATTTTATTTTTTTTTATTTTTTATTTATTTATTTACTTATTTGTTTATTTTTTTTGGTAAAACCAATTTTTATCCACAATCGAAGTGGTTAAACCACAGGTATTTTTATAATTATTTTGTTGTTGCATTCAATAAAAACATGGACATAATACAAGATTTATCAAAGCTTATTTTAAATATTCATTATACATATTCATTTTGTGTTTTATTTCACCTTCCTTCAATAGATTACTCCCCACAAAAAGTTATTAATAAAACAGAATTAGAATTGCTGATGAAAACTGTTAACAAAGAAGACAATTAATGAAAAAATGACAACGATTCTAGGGTGAAAAGTGTTAATTAATGACGTTAATATATCAGCAGTGTCATCATTGTTATTATAAATGACGTTTCCTTGTTCAGAAAAAAGTGAAAAATTAGGAAACATGAAAATGGTTTCAGATAAATGAAATTAAATGTGGTATTTTCACTTTATTATTATTATCAAATGAGAAATTTATCTGAACCACCAGTTTTTTTATGAATTTAGTGAGTTTTAGAATATATAAACTTAATTTAATAAATTGATTATTTAATAATACACAATGAAATCAAAGCTTTTTATATTGCTGTTTACATAATATTTTTTTATTATATCAATATATAAATTAAGAAATACATTTTTATCTGTACATGGTTCTTATCTTTTATTAAAAACATTATCTTTCGTTTAATTAAGAAAATTAAATGTTTTATAATTAATAACAATAATTCATCATTATCTAAATCAAATCATTTTTAGGACAGATATATTCATAAAACTTAGGTAATATAAAACTATATAAAAAAAACAATATTTTATGTACTTGTATTTATAATAATGGATAATCTACAATTTAACAATAATATGAATTATACAAAATATTATTATTACCGATTGAGGCATACTTTAATCGCGTAGAGGTAAATATTAAAAAGTTATATCATAAAAGTTATAATTAAAAAGTGGAATGCGAATGCTAGGATGAAGAGCAATACAAAATTTTATCTATTAATATATTCCAATTATTAAACTTAATAACGTAAATAAATGTTTGAAATTTTTTCCGCTTAAACTTTCTATGCATAAAATGTAAAATGTATATTGAAATAAATTTATTTCAAATAATTCATGAATTTTGATCAAAAATAATTCCATATCACTTATTCCTTTCACTTAAAAATATCAAAAATCCCAGTGATAAGTTTCAATAAATTTCTTGAGATGAAGTTATTTACTATACACATAAGTTCATGAATTGGACATTATTTTCCTATATCAGCAAATGTCAGAAATTCGATTACTGATGTCATTGGCTTTGTTGATAGTAATGAATGCCACGAGGTTTCTTGAATATCAAATCTAATAAACCATTGCAATAATAATCCAAATTGTGGTAATAATATGGTATAAGTAAAATAAAAGTAGCTAGATTATGAATCGTATTGCATTATTTTATTCAATGTTAAATTTATATGATTTTTCTGTAAAATAATGATTGTAATGTAATCTATGTAAGTGAAAATTTTTAAATATGTTTTATTATATTACAAAATGCTTTGACTTTAATTGTTAAAATAACTGATTTTTAGACCCAGCCTTAATGAAAAACAGGAATTTTTAAATTATTCATGGAATAAAAATATTAAGTACAAAATATTGATAAATTTGAAAGTTGATAATGCATCTCCCTTATATATGGATATAAACTTTTCAAATGTATTGAATAATGATTTTAGCTTACAGCGATTATTATGCTATCATTAATGTTTTTATTCCTCATAAAACTACTGCAATGGTCATTAAAAAGTAATTATTTATTTAAAAGAAGAAATGTCGAAGTGAGAAATGATTTGTGGGAAAAAAAATAGTCGTAAAAATCAATATAAATCGATGAACTTACAGAAATTAACAACAAAAGTGCAAGATTCTCTGACAATTATATAGAAAAAAAAATATCTTTAAATAATGTTTTGTTCCAGTGATCAAACATTAGACGGAAATATGAAATAGACATAAAAAAAAGTTACATTTCAGATAAAAATCTTTAAGAACATAAGTATTTCAAAACATAAATTGTCAGAAAAAATGAGGATACTTGTGAAAGCAAATAAAGATTCCAAAGAAATTCTTTCATGACAAAATATACCCAACGTTATGTTAACGTTAAGAGATGTCACATAAATACATTTAACAAAATGAATTAAATTTCTAAAAAAAAGCATTTATATATATATATATATATAATTATTCATGACAAAATATACCCAACGTTATGTTAACGTTAAGAGATGTCACATAAATACATTTAACAAAATGAATTAAATTTCTAAAAAAAAGCATTTATATATATATATATATATAATTATTCATGACAAAATATACCCAACGTTATGTTAACGTTAAGAGATGTCACATAAATACATTTAACAAAATGAATTAAATTTCTAAAAAAAAGCATTTATATATATATATATATATAATTATTCATGACAAAATATACCCAACGTTATGTTAACGTTAAGAGATGTCA
>JAPDSC010133954.1:0-31344 GCA_026290005.1 Latrodectus geometricus
TTCTGGTAAATTTAATTACGTTTAATTAAGTAAATTACCAGTAAACATTTGTAACCATGCTATACATAACAATTTTTGATTTTTATTTTTTTTCATTTCTTAATCACAGTTGCATTTTCTACATTATGACTTATACTAGATTCTAAGTTATTAGTTTACATAAAGAAAAAAAAAATAGTAAAAAGTTTTAATTAAGAAAAATTAATTCTGGTTGATTTATGAATGATCATACAAATTTGCACTTCGTTTTTAACAACATATTGAGCACTTCTTCATAGTTTAATTATTTCTAAATTTAACTGAATTTAAAATGACAAATGAAATAACATTTCTTTAGACTTAATCTTAATTTTTAAGCGAGAACATAGTTATAATTAATTTTACCAGAATAATTCTTTAGAGAAATTCACGGATTCGAACAACAAGAACAAAACTAGGGCTCCTTTCAGACCAAAGGAAACGGATTTGGAATGCGTTAGTCAAATAAATAATGACGAATAATCTCCTAATTTCTGCTAAAAGGGGAAAAGTGAGGAAGCACGCTGGGGAAAGTATATATACTACACACACCCCTGTTTCCGGTGTTTCCTGCCACATGGAAACTAAGGGTATTTTTAGAAAATGTTGAAATGGGGAGACTTTATGGTCACAAACTTTATATCTCGGTACACTGATAACTAAGAGCACTACGAAATTGAGACTTGAGAAAACTATAACACAGAAATAAGGATGTTAAAATTTTCACTTGTGCGTGTAAAAATTTCACTTCATTTTTTATCTTCTTCAATTAAAAAAATAACTAGATATTAGATACTTTTATTTTTTTTCCAATTAAGGAAAACAAATGTAACAATTATTTAAAAAATTTGCTAGAAGATTCTTAAAGTATGAAGTTATCAATTACTTTTATTTAAGAATAATTTAATAAAAGTTTAAAATAAGAGATAAATATTAGGTCTTCATTAATTACTTAAGATTTATCATACATACATGTGAGTATCCCTTATTTTAAAACTTTTGTGAAGTAGTGAACAAAAGAATTAATTGTGGTATTCTTATGGAATTATTATTTAAAAAATATTTTACATAAATATAAGTGGCTGAGAAAATGTAAGAAACGAATAATTTTATACAAATAAATTTACATGAGTATATTTAATTTTATAATTTGAAGTTTAAATTATATTTTTCAATTATTAGAATTAGATTCTATAGAATCATAGAAGCATATGATAAATTTCCTAAAATATATATAATTTACATATGTTAAATAGGAAAGACAGAACACAATTGTATTGAAAAGTCATTTCAAAGCTAAATTTAGGTATAAAAGTAATGATTTTTTTACTTTCTGATATAATTATACACGGTTTTGAAAGTTTCAATATATACATTAGTTTCTAATAGAATGAGAAAATGGTTGTTATTCTGCACAAAGAATTACAAAATACGTGTTCTGTTTTGTACCATTGTATCAACTTTTGTAAGTAACATGATTCTATAAAGAAAAATTTTGAAAAACAAATACAACTAGTTGATAAAAAAATGCATATATAAATAGTTATTTTCGGTATGAAATGAATATCTTTGAAAGAATCTTTAGGCCTATCGGCAAAGTTAATGCTCATTTCCTTTCTCAAAAAATCGCATGTCATCCAGCTGAAAACTCATGCAGATACCACAGCTCCAACGAGCAAGAAATTATGTCAGCCGACATCCGTTTTGACATATGAACTCGTCGTCCAGCCAGCAGCATGTGCATCTGGTCTTGCATTGCATAGCTCAGTTTCCAGAGCCAGAGTTCAAGGCTCTTGCTCATTGGATGTTCCTTGTTACCGAGTCCTTCCTAATTGGCCATTCATCAAAGCGACACGGGAAATTCTAACAAGAGAGAGAATAAAATAAAGATTGTGTTCAAAGACGGTCCAGAATGGAGCGATTTGTATGTGTAAATAGTAAATCAAGCAATCGATGGTTCTGTGTCACGCTATATTCGTATTCCATTGTTTTAATTGTGGCGGAACTAAATAAAACAAATGAGGAGGGTATAGAGTTACATTTTGATGAGTAAAGAAAATTTTTCTTTATCAAAAAGATCTAAGTTCTTAATTAAGCAACAAAATGATTTGAAACGACTTCTTATACATTTCTACTTATCATGAAAAGAGAAAAATGTGCATTTAAGTCGAAAAATAGTAAAATAACTTAATTTTCGAAATGAGTAATAATCATGCTTGATCGAGTTTACATTCTAAAATGAATTTTATAAGTATTCATTGATTAAAAAAGAGGTTTATGCAATAATTGTATTCTCAAATGTTAAATGGGCAAATAAAATTTACATTTTATATGAACACTAGCCACAAAATTTATTTGTAGTGATGGCTATTGATATTAAATTTATTTTCATAATATATACTCCAGTTTGATAATGAATTACATTCATTCATAGCACATTGAATATATTTCATTGTCGTATTCAAAACAACCTTTAAGTTATATTTCATAATATAACTTAAAAAAAGGTTTAATGTATATTATTTTTTACAAAAAATATGTTCTTCAAATTTTTCAACTATCTTAAATTCCACTCCAGACACAATATCGAATTATTTATTAAAAATGCTGACGAGATTACTGATTTTAAACAGTCATAAGATTTATATATTTAATTTCACACAAGATATCTATAAATTATATGTATATATAATATATATAAATATATGTTATAATAATATTTATATTTGTTTTAGTTCGAATTATATATGAAAGTATAATATATTTCTCATTATACATTTACTTTATAACCGCTACAAAAAATGTTTAATAACACCATTCGAAGCAATTTTATCAAATTTCATGCCATATTTACAAGTTGCATTTGAAGAAATTTGAAATAATATACAAAATTTACACATTTTTCAAATGATTATATAAGATTTTAATTATTTTTTATGCATAGATGTTATATAACGATCATTAGAGAAAAGTGGATTCTATCAATGAGAGTTCATTACTTTAAAGATTGAACTATGACCAGTATCCATACATGATTATGTTTCCTTTCACAACAACCATCATGCCATACACAATTACAGTGCACATTAAAATTCAACTTCGCAGCTAGTAGGCAACAAAGAATGACCACCTGCTCTTTTATTGTGCTATTCGTAAGCTGAGTTTTGATTGGTAAAAGGAATTGACCTCTTTTCAGCTCATTCGATCTAATTAGTGATTCACGTGACGAAGTGTCTACACTTGTTGTGATGAGATGTTTTTAAAAGTGTTCAAACAAGTAATTCATAATATTAAATGAAATTTTAAAGTTTAAAGGCATTAAAAATGTGAATTTTTTAAAAGAGAAAATCACAAGTAATTTGCACATTTACATGAGACAAATAACTCACAAATAAATCAATATTTATTTTTTAGTTTTCTTTTCCTAATAATAAATACACCTTATAAGAAAATAAATGCATTTTCTTAAAAAGGCATCAATCATAAAGAAAATAAAAATATTTAATTTCTCAAAAGAAATAATCTTTTATGTCTGGGTAATCTGGTAGCTTTAAATGTGAAGTTAGAAGAACGACTAAAACGTTTTGCAAAGAAAAATATTTTCAGAGGAAAAATTAATTTTGCAAAAAAAGAATGGCGAAATATAAAAGAATACCCAAATTGAATAAAAAAGTGTAAAAGAAATGAAAACTTAAGAAGAAAATGTAGAATATAAAGTGTAAAGCGATGCTGATAAACGATAGAAAGTCACGTTTAACAGGAAGTTTGCCTCCTCTTTTATTATTTATTGTTTGAGGAAACCGGTAAGTAAACTTTAAATTTGTAAAGATAAGACGATTTTATGACTTTAGGATATCGGAGCATCCCCAAATGGAGGTGAGAAAAATTTAAAATATAATTTATGATATGTTTAGTATAAAAGTACAATAAAAGTTTCTTTGAACAAAGTCTGTTTAAACTAAGTGATAGAGGCATCAATTATATAAACACAATTAAACATTTAATAAAATTTTAAACACCAATAAGTACTTGATTTAATTTTTTGTAATTAACAATTTTCTTAAAATTAATCATTAAGAGAATTAAGTTTTTAAAGAAGTTATCTTTTGAAAGAGAATGTATATTTGCATTAAGGGAACACCGCACAGTTTATGAAACTATAAGTTACTGAATTATAAAGCATAATAATTTATTTAAAATTTAAGAATGAATACTTTTAATTTCACGTGCATTTAAAGTTTTTATTTAAGTAAAGAAAAAAGTTAAGTTGATTTTTCAGAGAACATGTTGAAATTTAGTTTTAAATACATAACATTTTCTTGTCGACCTGGTCAATAAATTTACATTACTAAAACATCATTTACAACAACTTATAACCTTAACAATGAACATCACTCAGTCAATTAGTATAATTGAATAAAAACTTCCTTTAAATGACGCTGGCATAATTCCAGTTTTAAACAATTGTTTGATTTTTTGTTCCAAGTTAGAGAGCTTTAACTGTTTTAATAGTTTTAACACTAGATTAATACAATAGAAAATGAAAATATAAAAATTTACATTAATAAATTTAGTACTACATGGAATCGGAAAACTTAATTGTACAATACAAAATTGCTAGTTAAAAACCTAATATGAATTTCGAATATAACAAAAATATGACATTAAATATTCGAAAAAAATATTTTTATAAAACGCATTTCTATCTGCATATATTAATCATTTATTTTTTATTAATATAACATGATAATAATTTAATGCAAAACAATTCAAAATCGCATTAAGAGAAGATTCATTTTAACATTATGCATAATTCTGTGAAGTATTTTTATGAATTTTAAATTTTTATATTTTTCTAGTTTTTCTCAAGTTTTTAAGTTATTTGTTACAATATAATGTCAAAATATGCAATTTACAATTTGCAAAACTTCGGTTACATAACATTTTCTCAAATTTTCATGAAATTTTCCAAGTTAAGAATAATATATCTTTCCAACATTTTTTATAGAAAATTTGGAAATTCAAATAGTATTGTGACCGCTGTTTAGAATTTAATGTTTCTTATAGAGACAAAAAATTTCTCATTAAAATTAACGAATTTATTTCCAATGGATTTTGATATTGCCAACATTTAAAAAATTTCAAATGCAGTAATGTGCTAATTATTATTGTTTTTTAATGTTCTCCAAAATAAATAAATAAAAAACATCTTTATTCCAATTTAAACGAAATTTATAAAAAAAGGTAAAATTTCCTTCACAAAACTAATGCCTTCATTGACATGCTTAATGTTGCTGACTTTCCCTACTTTTCCCCGTTTTGGAAAAAACATCATTATATTCATATTAGTGTCTTCCTTAAAAAAAAAAAGTGATTCAAAACAGAAAAGTGAATCATAGAATTTCAATGGAATATAATACTTTTAGAAATTCTATTATGAAAGTAGTGTGGACTGAAAATGTTTAAAAAGATCGTGGACGATAAATTTATGAATACTTTAAATCTTACAATGAATTTTCTTCTTTATTTGAGAAGAAATAACCTAAGGAAAATAGTAAGATATAAATCGTGCAGCATGACTGGGAAAAATATCTCGTGTTCTTAAGCAAGGGATTCGGTATTAACGGGGTTTTAAACTCATTATTTACTGAAAATATTTAATCATGTTAAATGTTTCCTAGGGACCAATATGCCTGTGCAAAAAATGACTAGAAAAAAAGATGCCATCTCAAATCAAAACAGATGATCACGAATTATCTGTTTTGGTTTGATGAGTTAAGAATTGGATGGTTAACTTCAATACTTTTAACAGAGATAGGCAACTCTAAGCATAAAGTAATAACCGAACAATTAATTGCTTAAAAACACAAAATATCTAAAAATTTAAAATAAATAATAGATTATATAAATGCACTTTATTATTTAATGTAAGAATTTTAATAAGACAAAAACTAATTAACATAAGACTTTTTACTTATTTTACAACATTTGTCATTCATAAATCTTTAGAGATGCTTTCGGATATCAAATATTTTATTAATTCGATTGACTTCCTAAGCCTTTTTTCATTAGTTTGGATTAGTAGAATTTAGCTGCATTTAAAGAATGTGAGAAACTTTTATTAATCGGATTCAAATATTCGCTAAGAACGATCACAAAATATTTTGGTAAATTAAGGAAAAATCTGTGAAAAACAAACTGCAGATGGCAAAAGTTTGAGAAATAATGAAACAATTGAATAATCAAGATTTGTATTTTAAACATAAAATGTATTCATCAAAGTTAGAATACAGACGCATCAGTATTAAACTGGAAGCAAATTATAATTACCAGTTTGGCTTTTAATTGAATAAAATGACAATTAGATTTACAAATATTCACTATGTGCTACGAGAAATCTTCAGTGATAATCAAAGTTATTTTTCATAGTCATAATATATTTTTTATAATGTCAGACTAAAAAAATAACAATGTGCACCAAAGTTTATTTTTTACTTTGACATTATAAGAGAGATTCAGTAAGTTAGATGATTACCGTAAGGTCATTTTCTGTACACAATAGCAAATTAGATTGGGACATAACAATTTAAAGTAAATTCTAAACAACTTCTAATACCCACACTTAAGATGAATGATGAACCCACACCCACGCACACTAGTAAAAGGGCAGAAAATTAACCACTTTGTCACCAGAACGGTAAGAGAGAATTAAATCAGAAATATTTGTTAAAATTACAGTATGAATAAAATAAAAATATAGCGTTAAAGAATATCAACTCTATTCTGAACTATTTTTGCAACTTTATCAACATAATAATTTTATAAGATTCATACTATTTAAAGAAAAATTTAGATTCATGAACTGTCGGGTCCCAATATTTCTTGCTCAGAATTCTTCCAATTTCTTTAGGATAAATCCTACTGCATCACATTACATAGATATTGCTGCTAAACATGGATTAATTGGCCTTTAGTTATTAGTAATTAGGTACAGTCATATAATTAATTTAGTGATAAGAAAGTGTATTTTTAAGACTAAATAAATCTAATTTTATGCTAAAAAACTTCTTTCCTTTCATTAAGTACTGAAATATTTAAATTAAAAAATTTAAGTGCATATCAACCAAATAATTTGAAATTAATACTTTTTATAAATAAGGACTTTTCTAAAATGATTTTGCTTTGGATAATTTACTCATCACGTTTTATCTCACGATGATTAGTTAGATCGATGCTTTACAATTCACGAGTAGGAAAACAGATAAAAAGGGATTTGCAACTGTTTTGGAACTGGAACGATTAGTAATTAAACCAAAAGGAAAGCAAAAGTCTTTTAAACAATGATCCATATCTGTACTTAGTCTCAGATACTTAATAACGTTATCTGCTTGTAAATTAAGTGAATCTAATTCACTTGTTCTTCACAGATTAGATGAAATGTGTCGACATGTAGCTCTAAATGCATTTCCTTTTCAAGAAGATATTTGTGTGAGAAAGAAACGAAAATATTTATAAACTACTTAAATAATGACACTTCAGTTTTAAAATTATTACTATCTTGTTATATCGGAATTCATTTATGATATAAAAAAAATTACTTTTCTGGTATCTTGCTTTAATTTTGAAGTAAAATATTAGGTTGGGGAAAAAGTTATCCATTATTTATTCGGTAGACGTCTGTAGTGATCGCTATCTCGTGAGGTATCTAGCAAACAATTTCAAATTTATGCTCATTGGAAAGGTGACATTTGACACTAAAATATTCTCTTGCGGTTTTTTGTTTGATTAATTCAGATATGAGTACAAGGTTTTAAAAATAGAAGACAACAAACAGAAAATTCGATACATTTTAGTTTTTCTTTTATAATGGCAAAAATGCTAACTAGGTGGCTAAAATTGTGAAAGGTGTTTATCGTCCTATATATGACTGTAACAACCAGTTACGCACAATTTTGGTTTCCTCGATTCTGTTTGGGTATTTGGATGCTAAAGATGCACCTCGCATGGATACAATATCGTCGAGAATGTCTATAAAATTTCAAAAATTATCAAACTTTACAGCATGTCAGTAGTCATAGCTTCGCACAAGACCTAAAAATCTACATGAAAACTGTTTTAAACCTTTTTACAAAGTGAATCCAAAAGAAGTTACAAAAAGTTCACGTAAAAATAATGGATTTCTTTTTCCCCAAAATAATAAATGAAGTTCTTTTAGCAAGAATTATATATATATAATTAAAATTCTTTTAATTATTTTATTCGATAACAATACTTTACACGTGATAACCTTACAAGTTTTCTAAAATTAATTTGCATCTCATATCTCAATTATTAACTGAATATATCAAAAAATATACAACAATTGATCAAGAATATACAGATTCGATTTACACCATTCAAAATCAAATAAAACCATACTATTGATTTTATTTGTTTTTGTTTTCTTTGCAAGTTTTCTAAGTAAAAAAAGAATATTTTTCTCTATATAAACGAAACGAATAAGAACATTTATATAGAGAAAAAGATTCTTGCAAGGAGAAACCTTTTCTTTCTTTCTAATGTGCACCCTTTTACCGTCTATCGATTTCCACTTTTACCTCCTACCATCTACGACGGTAAACCACTCTTTGAATTATTTACTGTAGGGAAAGAAAGCCCCATGATTTATTGCAATCAGCAAAACCTGTAGAACTATCTTATGCTATAAATTGTAACTCGTACAGCAATTACATAATATTTTTTGGACCAAAATAAAGGGATAATAATTACTTAATGAATTCATATTTCATATTCCTAATTGCCAAATTTAGTGTTTACTTAGCATTTAAGAACGTTTAAAATAATTTACATATTTCAATACTTTGATTGATTTTTTGAAGTATTACATAATAATAATGACAACAAAATGTATGAAGAAAAATTGTATATAGTAATGGCTTTCTTATAGACTACAAGCCCATTCTTTGAATGGAATGTATTCAATTATTTAAACTTTCTATTAAAAAAAATGAAAATGAGTTAGGCGCATTAATTTAATCTGAAATTTTCATAATGATAAAAAGCAATTAAAGGTATGGATTCATTAATGGAATCATCTCATGTGAAATGCATTTAATTTTAATAATGATGGTATGCGGTAATAAATCTAAAAACCAGAAGAATATTTGTGACCAAGAACTTCCGTCTTCGATCTATTCCAGGGATGAGAACATAACGACAAAATCGATATTCCTATTTGAATGTGAATAGCAATTATCATGGTGGATTTACTAGATGTAGCGCAAGGTATTTGTGTGTAAATTAAATATAAATATGATGTTTATTTTTTTATCTGGGAGACGACAGGATAATTAGAAACTTACAAAACGTATACTAAAATACTATTATAAAATTTGGCGATAGTGATTTAGAATGTGGCATTAGAAATATAGCGAATATTGCTAAAGTGATAAGATAATACCTAAACTCTTAAAAATAATAATAAAATTCTCCATAAATTGTAAAACATTATTGAACAAAATGTGTCACACCAAAATAATTTGCTTGTTTTGTTGGGAATATTTAAACAAATATGTTTGATGGTATATCATATATAAGTATTATTTGCTTGTCATAGTATGATAATTTTTTTTCAAAGATGGATTCAGTCAAAATTTACAAATAAATATGTATATTCAACAATTACTTACATCCACACTAAAGGTGGGAGTTGAACTTTTGAACTGGAAAATCGGAATATGGACACCGTTCACCTACCAGTCGTTAAATATCATTGAAACATTAATTAGATTTTTCAATGTCCTGTCATTCGACTTCCCACGCAGGTTAATTTACCTTTCCAAAACCTGATTTCCACTGTATTATTTATGTATCAGAGCCATTGATTATTGATTTACCTCAAGTATATAAGTAGGCGATAAAGGTAAGATTTTAATTAACTCTATTGATCTCGTATACTTTGATGTTCATATTAAGTCAGCCTTCTAAATACAAGGTTGTTTGTAGCAATCACTTCCTTTAGACACCGTTGTTTTTCAATCACTTCCTTTAGACACCGTTGTTTTCATGTATATTATTTGCACCTTAATTTTACATTCGACAGTGAGTTAACTATTATCTTGACTATGAATGTGGTACGAAAAATGATTGGAAATATCATTTCTTTTAGATGCATGATGTTATACAAATTGCGATTCGGATGCATTATATATTTGTTGTAGCCCGATAGTTCTTTCATATGTCATTAATTTTCGTTTTTTCTCCCCATTTTATTTTAAACTACCAATTTAGTGTTAACAATTTTGCAAAGTTCAATAGTATAAAAACAAAATTCTACAAGCACTTTTTGTATGCTAGAAGAATAATTATACCATCGTGGTATTTGTCTCCTTTCAAGGGAGATTGTTCCATTATTTCAGTAATTCAAGAAAGACGATTCCATTATTTTAATTCAAGAAAGATAATTCCATTTTTTAAGTAAAGAGAGATCAAGAAAGATGGTTCCATTATTAAGAATTATTAAAGAATTTAAATTAATTCTTAATAATGGAATCATTCATTCAAGAAAGATGATTCCATTATTTTAAATTAAAAGAGATCGCAAGCAATAATAATAAGAAAATGTTAACCAATGTTTTTGCTATTAAGCAATTTGACCTTAGACGTTACTTGTACAAATTGTTACACTAAACCAGAATAAATAAGTGCAACACTGAAACCATTAGAATTACTCATGCTATTTATACATTATAATGAAAATTTTATTTATTTATTAATTTTAGGTTATTATTTCATCGTAATATTTCCCAGTGAAATTGTTTACATTTTTAAATTAATGTAAAACATTTCAATGGGAAAATAGTTTTAAATTTGAAATAAATAATTGTAGTTTTAATCAATTCTGTATAAAAATTATTCCGTTTAAATATTTGATAAATATTACTAATACTAATGTTATGTGTTAAATTATATAGCTCCTAGATATTTTCATGAAAAAATACAATTATGGTTAAAGTCATTAGGAGGACTAGTTTGATTAAATGCACAAGCGCTGTAATGTAATGTGCTTATTTAAATTCAAAAGAATAAACGTAGAGTAAAATAAATTGTTAATTTGTGAGCAAACTACACAATAATATTTATAATTTTATCATGACAATTAAGTTCAAAAGATAAATTTTTGAAATATGTTAAACTTGAAAAAAAAAAGCATATATTAATTTTATTGAATAAAATTGATATGATTATTACATGGAAAAACAAAAATAGAAATTTCTCAAATAATAAATAATTTTATTTCTAACATTTATTGATGAAAAATCTATCAAAAAATATGTCGGAAGAATTGAGTGTTTTTCATAAATGTTAATAATATAAATTATGAATGACGAATAAATTTACCATGGCAACTGGCTTGTTTTAAAGGAAACATTTGTGTGTAAATTTTCAGAAACAAATTGCGTAATAAATAAAATTATTATCATCAACTTCATAACATAAAAAAGCTTAATATGTCTTATATCAACAAACATATTTAAATGCTTAGAATTACTTTTTTTATATCGGTTTAAAGAACTGAATAAATTTCTATCCATGTTTATTGAAGCGGTACATATCAACATAAGCAGCCATTTTAAACAAGTTTAAGAACAGTTGTTCTGATAGTCTGCCAACACTGACAAAGGTAATTTTTTGTGATGAAAAAAAAATCGACGGAAATATTTTCTAAATGACACAATGGCAATCTTTTTTACCTATCATAACATAACAGCCAAGTTTATGGGTCAGCTGCGCCGCTATTTGAACTTATGCAAGCAGAAGAGCCATGATCTTCTGTTGCTAAAGTTTGGCAATTCACCCGTTCTGTTTCTTTATCATTACTTGATTATGACTTTATGTTATCCTATGATGACTAATATCAGAACGTTTTTGGAAACTTTATTGAAAAATAAGCGGTTTATTTATGCCCCAGCAATTTTGTAGAGTTTAAATTCCGTAAATGGAACTGTTGATATGATAGTAACAAAATTATCTTGATTGTGGAACAAAATCATGGAAAATAATATTAGGTTAGGATAAAAGAAATCCATTTATTTTTTCGGCCGATGCTCGTTAAATATTGGTCATACAGTTTCATGTTGGTTACATAGATCCTATTTCGCATGAAGGTTGGACAGATCCTTTTTTTTTTATTTGGTCTATTCAATTATAAGATACAGGGTATTAAAAATAGAAATTAACAAAAAGAAAATGCAGTGGTTTCACAGTTTTTCTTTGAAAAAGCCAGGCAGTTGAAATCCAGGGTTAGTGCTTATGGTACAGATCCTGAAACAGCCAATTACGAGTAATTTCGGTTTCCTCGATTGTATTCAGGTATATTTGATGTTAAAGATGCACCTCACATAGGTAGGCCCATCATCGAATGTATCGATAAAATTACAAAAATGTCCGAAGTTTATCAGCATGTTAGCACTCCAGAAGTTAAAGGTCAGCCACTAAACAGTTTGTGAAATCATTTGCATAAAGCTAATCAAGTTCACATAAAAATAATGGATTTGTTTTCAATCTAATATAAATAATATCATACTGCATGATTTTCAATATGATGGTAACGGAAGTAAATGCTTAAATGCATGTCATGAGGTATAAGTACTGAGAAACTTTACTCATAGCATAGTTCTAGTTCATGCATAGCTCAACTGGACAGAAATAGTTCTGATTTTGATATATTTAAGCGCGCACACACAAATGTATAACCTATAAGTTGCGAAACATTTCTGAGTCTTCCCTGCATATGTGCTTACTGAAAGACTTTTAATATGCAAAGAAAGAATCCTGAAAATTTCCAAAAAGAAATGAAAACTGAACATGCTTTAATGTGCTTTCAGGGCTTAATGTGACATAATCATAGGGTAGATCTTAGAAATAGAAGACCTCAGTTTGGTCCAGGCTATTAAGTAAGAGGTGATTTGAATTCCGTTTCTTCTTTCTATAAATGTGCATCATTTGAGGTGTGTATGATAAGAAGTATTCCTTTTTTTTATTTTTCTCTTGTGACACATGAAAATGGCTCATTACTTCTATTAAAATGCTCTTCTGGAAGGCAGTGGTAATATTAATTTCAAGAAGTTAATTATGTTGATTCATTTGAAATCTGAGAAATACTAGCACCAACATAATTTAGACTTAAAATAAAATATACAAAAATTGAATTTTTAGGTAGTTACAAACGATTTAATGCAATAGAACTACTGAATACATTAATACGGCGTCGGAAGTAAAGATCTTTAGGAATGGCTGATTCCAAATGAAAAGGAAAGATTATGAAATATGGAATGTTATGAGAACGTTATTACTGGAATGCTTCTTCAAGCAAATAATGTATTTTTCAAGAAAAGCTCACAATAACTACAATTAATTTTTACTTTAATTTAATGTCTTCCTTCGGTAATCTTCAATCTATAGTTATTAAAGGAAATGATTTCATGTATGTTATAACCAATAAGATTCATCACCTCGGCTTAGAGAGCACCAAGACCTGTTGAAGAGACGCATAACGGTATAAAGGAAGCAATTAACTGAACCGTTCTTGATCTTCCTAGACCTTAGACACGCTCTACAAGGGAACCAAGAATCGGACAGTGGCTTAGCGTTTATCAGCACCCAAACAGAAATGTGGAATTAACCGTCTTAACTGATCATAATGACAGTCACCGAAGTTAAAGTGTTCTAAACTTCACACTGACCCATGAGCTCCAATTACTTGTCACATGGTTACACACTGGCTTTGGGTCAGAGATGTTTTCTTTAACAAGTATCGCTTGGCTGAGTGGCATAATTTTTTTCTTAAAGAAAATCAGTAACATTTTTAGAGATTTTTATTTACTTACAGTTATTTATAATTGAAATTTGAATTGTATTTAAAATAACAAAGAAATATAAAATTATGTATTAATTAGGTCTATTTAGGTATGTTTTTAATAGTGATAAGAGGACACTATTATTTTTTATTACGAAAATTTGACTTATAATTTTTTTTAACAAAGACATTATACATTTAATAACATTTACATATTGAATTTTTTAAGTTTATATGAAATAAATATATATTTTACAGGATATATACAATAATATTTAATTTAATGTAATTTATATTAGATTGGGGAAAAAGAAATCCCCTATTTTTACGTGAACTTTTTGTAACTTCTTTCAGATTCGCTTTGTAAAAAGGTTTTAAACAGCTTTCATGTAGATTTTTAGGTCTTGTGCGAAGCTACGACTGCTGACATGCTGTCAAGTTTGATAATTTTTGATATTTTATAGACATTCTCGACGATGTTGTATCCATGCGAGGTGCATCTTTAGCATCCAAATACCTAAACGGAATCGACGAAACCAAAATTGTGCATAACTGGTTGTTATAGTCATATATAGGACGATAACCACCTTTCACAATTTTAGCCACCCGGCTATCTTTTTCGCCGTTACAAGAGAAAAACGAAAATGTATCGAATTTGCTGTTTGTTGTCTTCCATTTTTAAAACCTTGTACTCGTAACTGAATTAATCAAACAAAAAACCGCAAGAGGATATTTTAGTGTCAAATGTCACCTTTCCAACGAGCATGAATCTGAAATTGTTTGATAGATACCTCACGAGATATCGATCACGACAGACGTCTACCGAAAATATAATGGATAACTTTTTCCCCAAACTAATATTATCATTTAAATTTTCCTTTCATTGAAAATATAGAAAAAAATATATAAAAATTGCTTAAAAATATATAAATTTATCGATTTTGAAGAACATTCTTTTATACGGCGAATTTCGCTGGTAAATACAAGGGAATCAAGTTTAGAAATCAGTTCAACCCAAATATGAAGAAGTTAACATGATGCATTGAGTCACAGATGCCAGCTAAGCATAAGGAAGTTTAAATCGTGTACTTTATGATGTGAATTGTTTAAGTAAATGGATTTTTCAACTTTTAAATTTACAATTCTTTTTTTGCGAAAAATAGTCTGGGATTCGGCGCAAGTTTTAATAGGTCATCGTAATTCAACATTATTTACAATTGTCCTGAAATAAACATTCATTACCAATAAAATTATTTGTGTGTGAATTTTATTTATTGATGCCAACGGAAGCATGGTATGATTGATAAAAGATAAAATCTGTATTTTCTATGGTATTTAGTTCGTTCTTCAATGTAGGTGTATGCAAATTTCATGTGTTTCTTTTCATCGATTATTCATCCATTGTATTTTATCACAGCTACTATTTTCAGTGAAGAAATAAGTTTTTTCTTGAGTTTGAAATACTTTTAACTGGGTTATAAAATTCATTTTCATTCATATTGTTTATTTCAATTGATGTCCCATAATAATTAACCCTCAAAATATAAGAAAAATCATTAAAAACATATTATTTAAAATTTCTATATTACTTTTTCTAGTCAAAAAGTCAATTTCTTAAATTTCTAGCCATGAAAAAAAGTGACGTAAAGTTTAAATTAATTCTAACAACTTATAATTTATTATGTTATTTAAATAAAAATTTCATGAATTAAAGAAATTAATAGTTATCCTAATTTCTAAAAATACATTTTATTAGTTATTTTTTTTAATTAATGAAAATAATAAGTATATTGCATTTCAGAATTAAAAATTATAATCTTTTTCTTCTTTTATATTATTTTCATATTTTATTGTTGTTATTACATTAGAGCACTGCTAATTTAAGAATATGAAAAAAATGAAATGTTTATCTGAGGAAAAAGTTTAATTTTAATTAGAAGATAATTTTTTTAGAAGATTTCTGAATGTGGTTCCATTTTTTAAAAGCTATTTTTGAGGAATTTCTTTTTATTATCGGCAATTGGATAATATTACCTACTAATAAAAATATCAAGTATTGTGCAGAAATCTTCAAATTGACATATAAATAAAAATGTAATTGCAAATGAAACAAAAGAAATTTAAAAGACACATAATTGGGTGTAATGCCCTTTCTATATGTTTAGTTATGCAAATAATCATGGATGACAGATCATTTTAATTGAAGTACAGGAAACAATTTCTACATTCTTATACCTAAAATTATTCTTCAGAAAATGCCATGCTCAAGTGAATAACAGTATACGAAGTGAAAATCGATAAGAATATTGCCTCAAATTCGCCAAATGGTCAACAGGCTGACGAAAAGATAGCTCATAATTTAAAAGTTGCTGATTTTAGCTCTCCGCGGGATTGAGTTTTTCTGTCCAATTTTGTTGCCATGCCGACCAAGACAGTGTTTTCTTTCTGCCTACCAAGCGCATCTGATGGTCCTTCATTTCTGTGGAATGTTCCTTGGGAAACGACCTTGCGCGAAGGACGAACGGACAGAGTAGCTGGGTGTTATTCGCCCCTTTTTTTCTTTATCAATAAAGTGGGAGAATGGGGAATGCAAAACGGATGTGAAAATTAACGCGTATTATCGTCCTTTGCTATCTAACGTCGCCATCGTCGCCAGATACCGGGCACTGGCACGCGAGACATTCTTATCTAGTTAAGAAATCTATACATCTCTCTCTTCTTGGAAAATTATAGATTTATTCGTTGTTTTCGATGAGAGGCACCTGTTTGATGATTATATACTAAGACAGGAGTGTAAGATTGCTTATTCACTGATTGTACAAGCTGATTCATCTCAAAAATAGCAATTTCTTAACTTAAATTAATTTTGATGACAAGATTCGATATAAATCGATGTACTTTTTGAAGAATTATTCGTATGATATTGTATATAAATATAGATTCTTATTAAAAGATTCACAGTTGTTCCAATGGAAAGCGATATTTTTTGTAAATGAATTCATACTAATTTAAATGTAAATTCTCATTACAACGAATACCACAAAACTAACCCTCAAGAGTTTTGGAACAGAATTTACATTTAAACTCAACTCAAACATAATACAGCAAAATAAATGCAATAAAATCCATTGCAACAGATTTATTTTTAACTAAAATGCTGAAAAATTTTATTCAAACAAATTGAACAGGGCTAATAAATTATTTCCCATAAGATAATTTTTATGAAGTAATTCTACCTAATTCATTGTAAACATTTATAAACATTTCAAAAAAATTATAGCTAGTATTTCGCGGAAAAGAGTGTATAAAAAATATTTTATAGGAATATTATATAAATTTTTAACATAAAATTTTAGATAAAATAATATATAGTTGGAGTAAGGAAAATCTAGTTTAAAATAAAAATTGAAAAGTCATAAAAATAAAATATATAGATATAAAAAAGCACAAACAGCTTTTATTAATAAAATTATCATTGAGCAATAAAATGCCATTTTTAAAAATTCTTATTTGGGGAATTTATTAATGTTAATTTAAATTAATTTTACATTTAAAAGTATAAGATAAAAATATCTCTTTCATCAAACAAGAATTTTTTAGTGCTATTTGAAACAAAAGTACTATAATTAAAATTGAGATTTTCCTTGTAATATTTATGCTAAAACTTTTAAAGGAATATTTTTTATAGAAATGCCAAATGATGGGGCGTATTTGCGAATAATTAAATAAAAAATCTTCTAAAATAATAAAGTTATAAATTTTAAAAATTAAGACAGATTTTTTTTCTTTAAGTAATCAAGAATTTTTTGGTAAAAAGAATAAAAACAAAGAAAAAGGATTACAAATAGTAAACAACTCCAATATCACAAGTATTTTATTGCACATAAAATATGCAATAAAATTTAAAATAATTAATAACTAATCATTTTTAAAAAAATCATTTTGACTTTATTTATTGAAGGTTCACTATTGATGCTTTATTTAAAATACAATATCATATAAAGAACACAAATATCAGAGGTAAAACAATTTAAAAATGGATGATAAATTTGTGCCATAAATAAAATGAACACATTATTTAAATTTTACCTAAAATTTGCTTCCTAATTAAGTATTAAACTAAATAAAAATGGAATTTAAATGTCAAAAAAATTACGTTAAATATAATAAATATTTTATAATACTTCCTGGAATCTCCTGCTTGAAACAGCATAATTTTCTGATGATAAAACGTTCGTCAAACTGATAACTTAATGCATTTATAATTTTTCATGCTTTCAGCTTGAATTGCATTTGTGCATTTATTTCATCCCTCTACAACTACGTAATAGTTCATCGATTATAGTTAGAGACGCAATTCGAAACAATAGACTGTGATGTTCAGCTGGGACCAAAAAAAAGTTTTCGGCAGGAGAAAAAATAAGCTGAATCGAGAAATGATATTTTCTTTCTAATATTTTCACTATACTAGTAGAGAAGTATTAGATCCAGAGAAGTTTAACATTCCAGTTTTTATCAACATGATGGTCTTTGACTTACTATATTAATCCTTAGCTTAATATATATATATATATATATATATATATATATATATATATATATATTCAGAAAGATATTATCTCTCTTATTTTAAAATAATAGTGCATTGATTATCATTTAATTGTCAAGTTTATTTAAACTCTATATTATAATATTATCTATTTAACCTATATATTTAACTAACGCAATATGAAAATTTTACGATTTCTAAACAGAAAATTATTTTTTACTTACTACTAATATATTAACAATATCAATTTAATAGTGAATTTTACGTTTCCGTAAATAAAATGATCAATCAAAGTTTTTAAAAATAAAATATAAAAAAACATAAGAAAATCTGAGTGCATAAAATAATTATTTTACTAGTAACTTACAAACTGCAATTAATGCTCAGAAAGCTTGCATTAAAATAATTTGCGAAATAAAAAAAGTGCGAAATTTAGATCTTGGCTTCATAATATAAACTTTTAACATTTCTTAATATTTCTCTATAATCTTTAGCAAATTGAATCAGCCAACAATTTTATAAATCAAAGCAATTTTCTCTACAAAAATCTTTTTCTCAAAACTTAAAACGCTATAAATACAAAATAAATGCTCAAGTTTTAAAAGTTCTTGCACAATCTATTAAAAAAATAGAGATATCTAATGACGCGTAGAATTTGTAAATCATAGTTTCAGAACGGTCTATTAAATAAAGTGTTATTATAAAACATAAAACTTTTCTTGCTTGAGTCGATTAGCAATGATTATAGCTTCATGCAAATCATAAGTCATTTCTAGTCACGAAGTATGTTCACAATCATATAGTATACATTTTTTTATCGTTTCAATATTTTTCTTGGAGAAAAAAATATATATTCAATGCAAAAACATTACAAGGAATATTAAAACAACTGAAACATGTAATAAAAGGAAAGTTCATAATTATGGAAAAATAACTAATATGTATTGAATCAAATATTGATTTTCAACAAATTCTTTAAAAATATGCCATTGATAATAAATATAATTACATTTAATATTTTTCTGAATATCAAAATATATGTTTATTATTGATGTAGTAAATATTAAAATGTTTCATAAGAAACAAAAATTAATCAGAAAATTTTTATTCTTAACTTTAAAAAAATATTTATTTAAGATTGATTTTAAATAGTACTTGCAAAATATATATACAGGTAAATTTTTTCTATACTTTAATTTTTAATATGACTTTAAAAATTTAAATAATTAATAATAAGGTTTAATTAATTTTTTGCAGTCACCCCCTTATATGCATATATAGAATAGACTAATTAAGAAGTGTAAGTACAGAAAAAGTCTATACAGTTGCAAATACGATGTGTTTGAAATTCTCACATAAAAGATATCAAAAATTTAATCAATAAGTATTCCAAAACGATTTAATTTAAAGAATATAAATATCTATTTTAAAATAGAAATTTTGAAGATTTTTTTCAAATATTTTAAGACAATATTAAATTTTGACAAAATATTTTAAATTTAATTAATTTATTATAATTCGAATAATGTTTACTGAGTAGTTTAATACAAACATAGAGAATTCTAAAAATTTTAATTCTTTCACGATATGAAAACTTGTCAAAATAAATTTGCTGATTTAAAGTAATTAATTTTTATTTTAATATTCAGAATTTTAATATCAAAATAAATAGTTTTACTTTAATAGTGAACATTTTATCTTAAGATAAATTTTAACTTTAAAAAAATTCATCAACATATGTTAGATATTAAAAATAAACTTATCTGATAGACCAAATAAAAACTTAATAAAAAAGTTTACATTATATAATAAAAAAGTTTACATTTCATCAAAGGAGATCAAAAATATTTATGAGTTGTTGATATAAAAACTTTCATCATTTTATGCGCTGTCAACATTTGATATAAATAACAATTTAATAACATCTCAAAACCAGAAGTTTTAAGATTTAATGTAAATATAACTGCAGATAAGTTGTAGTAATTTGCAGTTATATCATCAATAAAAACTGGAAATATGTTACATTCGTAATGCGTAAACAATAATTTTTATTTTATTATACTAAAAAACATAATATTATAAAATATCGAACAGGATATTTACATTATATGATGTATTAAAATATTTTTAGTAAGCATATTATAATGATAGTTTGTTTTAATTTTGTAACATTGTTATTTAAACATTTATTATTATTTATAAATATTACTTTAGAGCATAATTTTTAAAATTTAATCAATAAATCAAACTTTTTTGTTTAAAGTTACGTTTCAATGAAGTCGAATTAAAATTTTGGTCGTAAGCATATAAAAAAGTAACATTTTTAATGGCAAGCCAATAGAATGGAATTCGTACAAAGTAGTTTAACCGTACATTTCCTAAAGCAGAATATTTTTTATTTTTATTCCAGTTATAAAAATATTTAGAAAATATTTTAAATAAATAAAATGAAAATAGGTAAGATCAACAGAAATTAATAGAAAAAGAATGTTTATTTTTACTCGAAAAAGCATTTTCAGTATTCTAAAGAACACAAGAACGTAGCCAAAAGTAATCTGTAAAATAAGCTTTAGTATGACAATGAAGGAATTGTGTGGGCTGATAGTATAAGTTTTAGGATTTTTCACTTCATTTTAAATGACAATTTTATGAATCGTTTTATATCCAATAATTTATAACGATAATTTCTTGAATCGTTTTATATCGATAATTTTATGAATCGTTTTATATCCAATCAAATTTTTTATTTATTAATTTTTTTTCATATTCCTTAAGCAGAAATCTATTTTGTTTAGTTTTATATAAATATTTTTAATTGGTTAATTAAAATAAAAACTGTATTTAATCTGCAATAAATTAATTGAATTATATTAGAACAAAATGTTTAAATTTTGCATTTACTTCTGAAATGTCATCTGTAAGTTTGAAATCATCTGCTGCACAATGTATTTCAGAAATAGTACTTCATTGCTTGTTCTTGCGATAAGAGACTTATAGATTAGCATGTACTGATAATACCATTTCCGGTTTATCAGTAAACATGTTGAATCTAGAAGTATATCTAACTCTGTTTTGGGAGAAATAACAATAAATGCTGTAAACAACAAATTCTTGTTTATTTATATCTAGATTATTTTCACCTGTTTTATACGTAAGACCCTGCTTGAGTTCTGGAAATTAAGAAATAAATATTGGCATATAATATCTTTTCTCTCTTTTGGTTTACTTTTACAAATAATTCCTGATATTAAGTAGCCCTCGATATAATTATTTATACTCATTTATTCAGTGATGAAGTATAATGATATCATTATACTATCATTATGACTCATAACTGGAAATTTGTAAAGAGCCTCAACCTATCAATTTGAGAGGATTTCCGTTAGTTAAATTAATAAAGCCTAATGGTAGTGGGAGGGGGAGTTTAAAAGTGGATACCAGTTCAGATCCCTTTATCTGCATATGACTCACGATTGTTTGGTGATACTGTTTAGAAACTTTGAGCCACAAGAAATAAACTAAAACGTAATACAATTAAGCAAAAATTAATTACTAAACCTTAGTAAGGGTTAAGTAGTGAAAAAATTGTGCTTTTGGAAACGAATATACCAGGTAATTTTCCAGCTACTGTTGTTAGATTTCGTTTGATGCTCAGGGAATTTTCAGTTTCTTCCATAAAATACGTGAATGTAGTCCAATATGAAAAAAAAAAAAAAAAAATCTGGAATTCGATTATGCGTGGAGTTTACTAAAAATAAAAACTTACAAAAAACTTCGGTGGTTAGTTTGTCAACTAGGAACTACTTTGATATACAATACCCCAAATACGGAAATTTGGCGACTTTTTTTCTCGCCAAGCAAAATACTTGTTTTTGGCGCCTTTTTTCTCGCCAAGATGGATTCTAGCTAAATACAGATAATTAATAAAATAAAATTAAAAAAAAAACTCAAAAAATGATACAAAATACAAGAAAATACTAAATTTGACAACAGCAAAAACCTAAAAGCTGAAAAAACCCAAATTGGCAACACCAAAGTAAGAAACAGCAACCCTAAAAAGTCTGTAGGGAGTGCCAGATTTGGCGCTTAATTTTTTTTTGGGGGGGGTATATATCAAAGTTGTTCCGTCAAATAAGTTGAAACTGAATAATATACATTTTGTAGCTGCTTCATTGTATTGCTGATAACTTATACATTATATTTATTAATTTTTAAAAAGTATGTAATCACTTAACATTATAAACATTTTTAAATTTTAGAGAAACTGCAATATATTTAAGTAACATAAATTAAGGACATTTAATAGAAAAAAAATTCAATATTATCTTCCTGCATGATATAAATTTTTATCGACTAGCATTCATGTGTGAAAAGATTATTTTAACTAGAAGCACGGAAAGCTTTTAAATGTCAGGAAATTGCTACAAACGAGTAGTTCTGATTTCACAGTTGATTTCCCATTAAAATCAATCTGTAAATCGGACGATAAATCTTGTCAAAAACCTTTTTTGATCAAAATCGAATAATTTTGTATCTGCTCTGAAATTAGTTAGTGAAATTTATGAAAGTTTCGTTAATTGAAGACCCGTGAAGCTATAACTTAAGTAATAAATCTAATCTAATTTATTTTAAAGTTATAAAATATTAAAAAAATGCAAATATTTTTGAAACACAAATGTCTGAATGTATCACAAATTTTCATCAGGAAGTTTTTGTATGATCCCTTCATTAAGAATACATTTTAACTATTACAATTCATTAAGTACTAGCTTTTTGTTTAATATAATTTTGCTTCAATGCCATTTTATTATTGCCAGAGAAATAAACGAAAAATGTATGAGATCAAAATATAAATGAAAGTTACTTAAAATTAATCTCATTTAAAAACATTTGTTTTAGTATAATTTTTGAAAAATATGGAAATCTAATATCGTTATGAAAGTGAATCAGGAAAACCTAGAATTATACTATCAATGAATAATAAATAAAACTTCCTAGAAGCATGAAGTCTACAAATCAGAAATTTTAAAAGAAATAATAATATTATCATTCAAATTTTAAAATTAATGCATTTACTTTAAATGGTTCTAAGCTGAATCAAATGTGGTTCCTATTAATATTTTTTTTACAGATTTTACTTTAACTGATTTGACAACAAATTAAGAAAAATTGTTTTCTTTAAGAGCTATAATTTCATCATATAGGAGTTTTAATATTAAAATTTGAAATATGTATTTAATAGTTTTTTTTTCAAGTTAATGTTAAGCAAAGAAATTTTGAATTTGTGTTTCTACGTGTGGCTTTTAGTAAAATATAAAAAACCTAATCGTGGCTCTTTTTGGTTTAATATCAGTTTACTCCGGGTATACACTATCAAAAATTGAACAGAAAAAGCAAAGCTACAATCTAATAAAGATATGTAATTTGTCTAATGTATAAGATGTAGGATATGTGAGATAAATATTTAATATATTCTAGACATCTTAAGCAATAAAAGAAATTTCAGAGCTGCAATATTTTCCCTTTCCTTAGAAAGAAGAACGTTATGTGAATTCATCATTCATCTCCGGGAAAAAAATCTGTTCCCTAGGCCTTCCCAAGAATAAAAAAGAAAAAAATAATCTTCATACATCTACAGTATGAGAAAGAGAAAAAATTTTTTTATATTTATATATATATATATATATATATATATATATATACACACAAAATCTTTATGCTGATATGCTTTTAAATGTATATCATGGAACAAAAATACAAAAATTTAATTTTCCGTTTAAATTGTGTCTCAGTACATACGAATAGTTTTTGTTTTAGGTTAAGGAAATTCAATTCTATTAATTTTGAAAATAGAAATAAATTATTGAAAAAAGAAACTGTGTGTAAAATCAGATATCAGAAATACATCGTTGAAGTATTATTATATATATGGATAAATTTAAAAAAAAAAATGTATCAATTTAAGATTTTCACAATTATTCATATATTTTAACAGTGAGAGTGTAATTTTTACAAAACTTATTTGATAACTTTTTAAACAAAACTCATTATCAAACAGATCGCATAAAACTTATATGTTTCTTTATTCTAATGAGGGTGTAAACAGGAAGGAATTATACTCCATCATCATTAAAGCCTTGAAAATAGCAGCTAACTAAACGCGTTGTTTCTCTGTTCTTGGATGTAAATACCAGCATTCATTTTGTTGAGAGAAAAAAGGAAAGGCAGTGGTTCATCACAGCGTGAAACGATATGCGGTCAATCAGTTTAACAGAAAGAAAGAAAAGAGAAAGATAAAACACAAAGGATTTTTATTTGTCGTTTGTTTTGATATCTTGTTTTTATGCTGTTTTTAATCTTAAAGATTGTATATGGTTATTCACATGAATAACTGGGTAAATGGAACTGCTTAAAGTTTATAAGGGGAAAATATTCTAAACGTGTAAAGCATAAAATGGTTGAAAGTATTTCAGAAATAAACTATATTTCTATACTATTTTTGTATATATTTATACGCAAAATAAATAAATTTTATCTGTGGTATAAATACAAGTGAATTAAGGGGTAAATGATAGTAAATTTTAATAAAACAGTTCCTTTATAGCGAATTTTACAGAAAAGAATAATGTTATTTAAATAACTATTTGAGAAAGTCTGTATGAATATGGAATTTGATGTTTAATGTCGGTGTAACGTCGCAGATGATAATAATTTGACAGAAACTGTCAGAAAATAGAAATTTATGAATAAACAATATTTGAAGTCTGATATTAACAAGTGATTGGCTGTTCATATTGTGTATTATAAGAATCGAACATCTGTGGTATAATAACGAAAAAATATCGAAAGTGTCCATCACATGATATGTAGCACAAATATATATATATATATATATATATATATATATATATATATATATATATATATAAGGAAAAAATTATTATGCTAAGATACTAGTTTAATTATATTATCCCCTTATTTTTTGGCATTTCATTACTTCCGATTATCTATTTTCATAATTTAGGATTTAAAAACGAAAGTTCAATGGAAAAAAATAAGAAAATTCTAAAAAAAAAACAATTTTATATATTTAATAATGTTTAATCTATTAATTGTTATTGATATATTAAGTAAAATAATGAAGTATCTGAAGACTAACTTCAAAAAATTTTAGAAATTCTGATATAAAATTTTTTTGTTGTATTTAAAAATCTTTTTTTAAAGCTGTGTAAAATAAATTATGTAGTTATAAAATTATTAATATGAATCTATCATTTTAATCAATTGCATAAAGTACAATAGAGATATGTTTCTTTTAAAATTCACATTTTTCGAAAATTTTTTTTATAATAAATTGGATTAGGTATAAGATTTCGATGAGTTTACGAGAGGAAAGGATTACGTAAGTCCGGCAGACAGACTGTCTATAAATAACCAGCGTAGTCTGGTTGTCCGGCAGACAGAAAAATCATTAATACGTCTAGAATAGAAAAGGTTAGTATGACGCACATTTACACCCTTTTTCTATCGATTATACGTTACTACTATTTAGTCATACTATTAGTCAAATTCCCTATGATGATTTTAAAATTCACATAAAATTTTTTCGTCATTGAAAATTAAATAATAAAAAAATTATTATTTTAAAGGTTATTAAACTTATTACCTTATTTTAAAAGCTATAAAGTAATTTTATATAATTTTAGAAAATTTATAAATACTGAATTTATAATGCTATGTAAAAGAAACCTCAGATTTCAACTGATTCAAATGTAGTGAAAGGTTAAAAACGAGACTTTAAAGACTAATTATTAATTAAAAGTTATGGAATAATTATTGAATAATTTCTAATATATGATTAGATACCCAGTATGAAATTATTGTATTTTAATTATTAATTTAAAAATTTATTATTAATTTTTAACAATTAATATCAGATTCCCATTTATTTTTTTAAAAAAATATTTCTTATTTTATTAAAAGATTGATCATGAATTCTTATTTTTTTTTAAAAAAGGAACATGTTTATTTCATTTTGAATATTTCAATAACAGAAAAAGTAAATGGTCATTAAAATATTCACACTGCTCTATTTTCGTTTTGCGATCTGTTCTTTTGATATAATTAAATTAGAGATGCTATGACTAGTAACTAAAATTTATATGTAAAATTTACCAACTTAAGAAGAACATAGAAATAGAATTTTGAAAATAAAAGTTGCGTATGTTCTTAAACATAAAATATATGCAAATAAAGGAAGCAAGGATTTTCCCTTTAAACTATTCTATTTTTAATTTAGAAAATAATTTAATATAACTAGTTCTTAATTTCATTCGTAAGACCTACTTTAGTAACAATTCATATACATGAATAGTTAATGGATTTTGATATTTAATGACTTTATTATTTAAAAACATGAAAATTTGTTTATCTGATTTTTAATAAAGGGGGCGCCCGATGTTTACAGGAGCTTGTCCTTGAAATGAGCTGTAATTACCCTTGAATTATGATTCTCATAATAACACTATTCACTTCAGAGTTTCTTGAATGAAAAAATAATTTAAATACAATAAGAAGTTGCAATATACTAATATTTAGTAAAGTAAATCATTTTCTTAATGGAAAAAAGAGGAAAAATCCCCAATTTTGTGTGCAAACTTGGAAAGGTGTAAATGTCGCTTCCCTGAAAGAAGAGAGCATGCGCCGAAAAGAAAACCTCGCACGGGGGGAAAAATTGTCAGGGCTTCCTTTTCACGGGAATATTTTCAAGCCAGGAGATGAGAGAAATATAGGGGATAAACTTACCCGCTCATGGAGTGATCGGAGATCATTGGTAACAATTTGTTGCTGAGGCAGTTGTGGCTGACGGGGCGTCGCAAGGGGCTCCGATTCCGAATCGTCGTCGGCCTCATGGCCCCCTTCATCTGAGTCTCCGCGGAGAGAGAGGGACGACGGCGGGGTTCGCGACTCTCCGTTCGGCTCATCTCGGTGGGCAGCAATCTCAGCGTCGATCTCGCGCTCCATTTGCACCAGCAGGGGCGCCGGCATTCCGTACTTGGTGCCCCGGCGGGCTACCTCCAAGAGACACAGCACCACATTCTTCTCGTTCTTTCTCATCACCAAGTCATCGGTCTCGAACAGCAAGCACTCTTTAATCTTCAAGGCGCCCCTGCACCAGGCAATGAAATTGTGCACATTATCACGAGCGTGGAATGTGCCCGGCTGGACTTCGGCCCTGTATACGACCTCCCGGCATTGCTCGTCGAATGTCCGGCCACGACGTTTTGCTACGGCTATCACGCGGTTGGCATGCCGGCACAAAACCACACCGGTCTCCAATCGGTCCATGAAATCTTCCGCAGTGACCGGTAAGTCGTACAGGGCTTGCAACCATTCGGCCAAGTCTTCTTTCATGGCATAGAGATATTCCTCGTGACTCCGGAAGGGGCGGAAAGGCCGAGGCCTCGTCCGCCCCGAGGACGATTCGTCTTCTTCGAACACGGCCATTCGAATGACAGTCAGCGAGTAGCATGCGGATCAATCCCGCTGCCTCTGCGCCGCCACACGTGACCACTGCGCCAAGGCGATAAGGACGACCTCTCGCGAGTCAAATCTTAAAGTGCGCTTATCTTTTTTTATTTCGTGTGTTTCTGGAAAACGATAAAATAAGTTTGTGTCGAATGTATTCGCATGAACACGATTATTCGAAAGTATTTAGATTTTATATTAAAATAAGTTAAAAATCAAACAAATGAGTTACGAAAAATATCCCTATAAAAATAAAGTTAAAATAATTTTTCTAACAGAAATGTATTCTTTTGATGAACTTTTAATAAAGTTTAAAACTTTAAAAATGAGCATAAAAATCGAGCCTAGAACATGAAAAATAATTTTTTTTGCTCTATTTATATATACTTAAAAATCAGAAGTTGCATGTTTACTTGTTCTTCTTATGATTAAAAATGATATAAGCGTATCATTTATCAAACTAATCTTATTTTAACATTAAAATATCAATTATTATTTATGAAAGTTATTATGTATATTGAATTTTAAATTCCAATTTAGTATTTTGTTTATTATTTAGTTTTAATCTAGTAATTTGATAAGAATTTAGTTTAGTATTTTAATAAAAAGTATTATCCATATTTACTTCTGATTTCTAATATTATTATGGGGATAATTCATCAACTACTCTTATAAAGGGACGAATGGAGGATTTACTAGATTTACATTTATTAACAGATAATTAACTAATAACTCATCGCATTTGCATCAAAATAATGATTTCATTCAGTTCGATTTACATCTTGCATTATTTTAATTTTCTTGGCAATGAAAATAGTTTCTTCCTGAATTCAGAAAAGACAAAAATATTGCACTGATATGTATGATTTTTCATTTTTTAAAATTGTAAATATATATATTTATCTTTTTACTTGTGTTTGGTTTTAATTATTCAATTTACTTATTCTGGCACTTATCTATAAAAGCCACATAAAACGCCTACCTTATTTTTAATTTGAATTCAACATTTAGCATTCGGAAAATACCTTGAAATATTTACATTTTCAGCGAAATCCAATATTTTCCTATAAATATAGAAGAATATCTCAGAATTGATTGTAAATTGTAATGCTTAGATGTGTAATAAATATGATAATCGTCAATTTTGAAACAGAAAATAATTATTTAAATAATGAAATAAACTATTTAGAATATCATGTATAAAAAGTACTATAAATTATAATTTATGCCTCAAAAACTTTAATAAAATGTTAAAATTTAGATAATCACTTCAAATTTCCTATAAAAATTATGAGCTTAAATAAAGCAGAAAAATATTCAGTTTTAACACAATTTTCAATACAAAAACACGCCTGGTAAAACATGAAGGTAAAAATTATTTTAATATTATTATAAGCGAACAATGTAATGTCACTAAAAATTAATTATCAACTATTAATAAATCATCAGTCATTACATTATCAACCATTAATAAAAATTACTGCATGTGATGAATTTTAAAACAATAATCTAAGTATAAACTTTCTAAATTTATATTTATCTAATATTAGTTTATCTAAATAAACTTTCTAAATTTATTCTTAAAGATTCTATACCGATAATTTAAAAGATTTCTTATTAAATCGTTGTTGGAAATCACGTTAAGAAAATTTGAATTAATTAATTTAAATTAATCCATTTTAGCTAGAAAATGGTCGTTACTTTTATCTAATAAATTTATCCATGAAGTTCTAAAATTTGGTTAATTGTTCAACAGAAATTTAAATCTATATTTCAAAAGTATGAAATTATACTTCATTAAGTTTATAAATAAAGGTAGAATTTAATGCATATCTTCACCTTTTAAAATTCAGTATAATTAATTAAACTCTTTAAATAGTAGTGTAAAATACAGAAACCACAAAACTGAAAGAGACACCTTAACTACAAAATTATAAAAAAGATTATCGAATGTGATATATGAGTTTAATGATAGATTAATATTAAACATATTTGTTAAATTTAAAATCTTATTAAAAGAATTAATGTAAATAATGAACATATATTATATATTACTATGTAATAATTTTAACAATTTTATTTTTATACACACTGCAAGTTATTTTGCAAACATATTTCATTTTAAACAATATTTCAATATTTTGCAAATATATTACTACAGGATTCAGTTTGGTAAAGTAAAAAAAAGTAAATTTCACATATAAAATATCTAGTTTTATTACAGACAGTATTTAAAACTTCATTTCATTTATTTGGACGAAGAACTTTGATATTCGGTACATATTTATGAGTACAATATCTGGGAGACAAAGATTCAAAGTTCCATAAGAGTTATATCTTCAGAATAGTAACCATTGTATCGTAAAGATAAGTTCAGTGATTCTCTCTGTAGAGCTACAATAGAGTTTTTTTAAACTTATTTTATAAAAACAGAAATCTATCCAAAGTTTATAAAAAAAAATTATTATATCGTAATTAAATCATTCTTAAAATATTATTTTAAAACGAAATATGAAAGGTTTGTGATTTTAAAATGAATAATTTAGAGAATTTATTATTTTTTTTTTTTTTACAAAAGCATAATTATTATCGAACTAGATCCACAATCCAATGAAATGAGTTGGAATGTACATACAAAGATAAAATCAATATCAACATCAAGAAATGGAAAATTCCTTTCCTAAGTGTATTGAAAGAGATTTGAACTCATATAAAACTAATCAGAAATTTTTGTGGTTTGATTAATTGATTTTATAAGATTGATTGTTTTGATTCGAAATCTTATTTAGCTTTAAAAATATCAACAAATGTTCATTCTTTAGGCTATTAAATCTTCCATGCATAAGCCTCAGATGAGAATTAACGTCTTCAAAGAAAAATAAATCAAAAACTATTTATTTTTTGAATAATGCACGTGGTTCTGGTTTCTATTAATTTTCATTAAAATGCTTACGGAAGTTAGAATAACTTTAAATTTAATATTTCCTTTAAATTTGTTGATGTATTCAGTGATGAAAATTCTTCATAATTTTTTAAGGATGCAATTACCTTAATTTTACTTTTACTACTTAATTAATGATTTATTTATCATACAGTATAACATAAACGGAAGCAGTTTGAAAGCATTGCTTTAGGCATAGGTTATACCAAATATCACTAAATGGATTAAGACTAGAATTAAAATTTGTCGTAAATTAAACTCAAGAATTTTGGATTATATTCTATGTTGTACTGCTGTGTGATGCACAAGTGTGCTTTTAAATTATTTCCCGTTGATATAAGAAACTTAAAATTAATATTATGAAAAGGACGCTAAGATTTTTCCTTTTCAAAGCGAAAGGTTCACGGTTCGATCCCAGGCTTTGTAGATCAACGGGATACATGTTACAAT
>JAPDSC010133986.1:0-17526 GCA_026290005.1 Latrodectus geometricus
TTTCAGTAATATTTTTATCTTATATAGTTTAGGAGATTCCTTCAGTATTTTATGTACTTTAGGATGGAATGTACTATTGTATACATGAAGAAAATTTGTAGTACTTTTGACTTCCTACAGAAATGGTTAATTTCACATATTTTTTTATCCTTTAAAACTTTTATAAACTGTCAAAACTAAATTGGAGGATTTCTCGTGACTAATTAAATATTTACCAGTTAGCGGTTTTATAAGTATCGTTTTAAATTCTAAATATAAATCAAACATTTTACCTTAAAAATGTATATAATATGTATTATTGTAATCGTTAAACATAATATCATTGCAAGCACTGTATTTAAAGAAAATTTAAACGGTTATAAAAAACCAAAACTAAATTTTGAGTAAAATCGCTCCAAGCCTTGGTTGTATTAACTGGAAATATACAAAATTTTAAACTTAATATATAAATTTATTAATATCATATGATTTTATTGCTATTAGTGTACGTGTTGTACCATTTATTCACAAAACTAAATTTATAATTTTCAAATTACTATACATTTGTAACTAATATTTTAAAACATAATCAAAACATCATGCATATTACATCAATCGTTACTGGCTATCTATCATAATGAGTACAATACTCGAAATGCATGCCATGAAATAAAATATTATTTATATTAACTGAAATATTTACAATGTTTTTATGAATTAAAATGAAATATTTCTTTTAAAATATTTACTTTCCAATTAAGAATATTTATGAAAATGAATCCAATTATTTCATTTCAACAATTTAATCTTCTATTTCTTAGTGTATTCCTTACAAATTTACATAAAAAGTGCACTGTTATATAATGTGAGCAAGGAAAATAATTATACATTTCTAAAATGAAATTTTTAAAAACATTTTTAAAATTTCGCTAAAGTATTTATTTGAATTTTTTCATAAATGCCATAAGCAATATTTATTCCTCGAAAATATAATAAAGCTATTGCAAAATTAACAATTTTTCAGAAAAACGTGCAAAAAAAAGCAGAATAGTATTTAAGTTTTATTTTACTCATTAGAGTTTAAATTTTAACTTCATACCTTGTAATACATGAACTGATCTTTAAACTGCCTATTTCTTGTTTTGACACCACACAGTTATAAAAACAAGGCTTTTGCATAATAAAAATTAAAAATTTAATTTCAATAATTTTAATGCATGATTGATGCATTGAAATAAAATAAATAATTTTTTTCAATTAAACTGTCAGTGCATACATCTCCTGTCATGTCATGTCAAGATCAAGAAAACATAGTCTTCAATTTCATTAAAAAAATTATACATGTTCTACTGTTCACTTTCAGAATATTTTTTGTTTGCCTGCATAATTTTTTATCATACACTGATTCTAAATTAGTGTACTTGTCTTCCTGAAAAGTCAGATAAAATTAGTATGTACAACAATTTTAGTTTTGTGTAACATTATAAATCTGTTTTTAAGCATGAATCACTTTTCGAAAAGTCTTTTTAAATAAATTATTATAAAATAACAAAACTATTAAAAACTACAAATTAAATATGAAATATGTAAATATTTTGACAGGATTATACTTTAGAGCCGTAAATTTTCTTAAAAAATATCAATACTTCAAATTTTACATTTATGAGGTTGAGCATTTAGAACATACAAGTAAGTAATTTTAAACGATTCAAATATTTTTTCAACTTTATTGTCATTAAATATCATATACACTAAGCATTTATATTATTTTTTTTACTAAAAATTGGAAAAAAAATAAATATAATTATCACAATAATTTGAAAAGTCTGAATATTCACTATTATATTTGCATCAAATAATGTAAAAAAAAAATCAATAGATATTTTGTCAAATTGATTACTTAATCAGATATAAAAATATTTGCATTTTATTTTATCTTATTTTGGTACTTTTATATATTTTCGGAAAACCTTACATTTCTTTGGTCTAGTACTAAGTAATACACAAAATATAAAAACTAAGTACAGCATTCAGTTTGGTGATAGGTATATAGTTCATTAATGTATTTACAAAAATATTAATAGTCAGGAATTTTACTGGCATAAGATATACGTTTCTGTATTAATGATTTAATTTTAATTAGTGGATTCAGAATTTAATTAGTTTCTATAAAAGTAATTTACATAATTTATACTTATATATTTCATTTTTTATGCAAAATAGAATGAAATATAAATTTTGATAGACAAATTTTTTTTTTGGAAAAATTGAATAATATTTTTAGCTTTGCCATACATAGCAGAAACCTAATTGATAATTATTCAAAATTGCATAATACAAATTTAAAAACTAAAGTATATATTGTACAAAATTATAAATATGTATTACAAGAATATTCATTTATTTGATTAAAGTTTGGTATAATTATTATAGCTATAATATTTAAATTATTAAAACTTTTAGAATAATTTTTAAAAAATTCTACATAACTGAAAATGAATTAACATTTCTCAAAAATATTACAACGCAAAAATAAAAAATGATATTAAAGATATAGTAAATTATAATTTTCTTTAATACTTACCACTTTAATTTAAAAAAAATTATTATAATATCGAGACTGAAATCATTTATCTTACAGAATGATAATTTGAAATGATGTAATTTTTCTTTCATAGGAATTTTGAATTCAGTTATTGAAAATAAGTGTCATTATTCATTGAAATTTTTTATTACTATGATGAAGATGATTCTTAAAAAATATCAAGTAGTTTTTTTTTTCAAACAGAGTAAATTTTTTATATTTTACTTTTTAAATATTCAGCCAATCATGAAACATTTGAAATATTGAGGTGAAACAAATCTAATCTTAGTTATTTTATTCACATGATTAAAGATTACAGAAGATGTACTTAATATCGTAAAATAGTTAAATTAATCTGACAACAAATAAGTTCTTAAGAATCGTTCTTTTTTTTCCTTGACTCTTAGTTATAATTTAATGAGAGTAATATTCACCTGCTAAAACTTTTCTCAGAATTTCCAATTTTCTTAAATTAATAACATTGAATGATTTTATAATAGTCTAGCATATTTTCAAAAAGCAACGTTATAAAAACCAGTTTCCCTTATTATTGTTTTGGTCAGTAAAATTGCATTTAGAAAACTTCTGTGTATTTCATTTTACAAATTAAATTAATGCTTATAAGGTAATGTAAATAAGTAATTTTATAACTAATTTTATAAATTTTTAAAATTTGGAAGAATTTTGACAATTTACAAATTTGTTTTTTCAATCAATAGATTTTTAAGGGAATTAAAAATGCATTTCCAAGAGAATATTTTAAAAGCAGCTTTTATTTCAGACACGCCCCCCTCGTAATCCCATTTGTACGATTAAAGAAAGCAAACAATCAACAAGCTCATCAACTTCAACGAAAAGGAATGCGAGCTTTTGCGAAATTCACTGCTTAATTGCATTTGTTCCCGTTACTGATGAAACTCCAACGACAACAGACCATTTTAAAACCACTTTAATTACCAGAGTCACCGAAGATTACTCAACGGTTAAAAATAGCTTCTCGTTGGGAAAGAGATTTATAAATGTTACTTTAATCACTGTTTTGCTAAATAAAGTTGAGCATCTTACTTATTCTTGACATCTAACATTAAGTAAAGGGCAATAAGTTTTCTTTAATAACGTAGGTACGCAAAAGATTGAGATCATCTTCACCACTGAAATTGTCTCAGAACAAATTTTTCAGTGAAACACTTCTTTCTAAAAAATGAATTTTGTCATCTTCTAAGAATATTTCACTTTTCGAAACTAAAATAGGGGAAGTAAATGGTACATTATATTATAAAGCAACCAGAATGTGTGATTATAATGCTTCCTTGTGTTTTAGGAGTAGAGGCATATTTAGCAGGAGTAGATTTAAGAATAGAAAACCTGGATTCCAAGAAATATCATTTTAGGTTGAGAAACTTTCAATGCCGGGACTTATTTTAAGCACCTCAGTTACCTTACTGAATTCGTGAATCGTCAGTTGTGTCGAATATCGAACACGCTATTTTCGAGTAACGAAAAAAACCACACCTTTCTGAAACAAACTACTGTATCTTAGAGTAAAACGTTATAAAAAAATTTATACAGTACATTTTTGACATTTTTTTAATCTGATTAATTTATAATCAAAAATTACAAAAACATATTGTCGTTTATAGATTAAAATAATGTTCCCATAGATCGTTGACTTCTGTCATGCTCAGGTTCGTCTAATTGACATCATATTTCACAATGTATATCACATACATAGAAAGATATTTATGACTGGTGGAAGGAACGTTTGTGTAAAGGGAAAGACCTAAAATATCTAGACATTATTTAAACTGTATAGAATATCAGATAATCAAAAATTTTATATATATATATATATATATATATATATATATATATATATATATATAAACTTGCCAAATTCTGATTTAATCATCTCAAATCCAGGATTACGATTCAATCATTTATTGGTCCAAAGGGCTCACCAAGGGAAAGTCATATGCAAAATATTCGTAGACATTGATTTTCCTGCATATTTTCTGTTTTTAGTAAAGTGATTCTTTAATATTAAAAATTAGCATTTAGGAGAACAGATTTAAAAATGATTCTACACTAAACTTTATTCTGAAATGTAAATTAAGTAAGAGACTTAGAAAGGGATGTTATCTTCCGCTTTTAATTTACGTGCGCAACATCAAACAAAGGGAATACTAAATAAGAAGCTTCTTCTAACTTGAATTTAAGCTAGAATCACTTTTGAATTCTTTTAATTAAAGGAGTTTCTGTAGTAAAGCTTCCATTATAGTGCAATTTTCTTTGAATATCGTAAATTATGCAACACCAGTAATCTTAATCTTTAAATAAACTTAATTAGTCTTAGTCGTAAATTTAGCTGAGAACTTAATTAATTTACTACCAAAGCAAGAATGGTAAGAAATGAATTATTTACGAGTGTCTTAAAACCATTCAGTTAAGAGAACAAGCAAGTCAATTTTATTTTTACAATAATTGATTTCTATTAATCAATTTTCAGTTAAAAAATAGTAAACTCAAATAGTTTTGTGTCATATTTTCGTACATATATTTTTAAAATCAATGCAAAATCAAATCAGAATCATATATTGATCACATATTAATCAAATAAGTAGAAAATTAGAACCATGGAAAAACTTTATGTTTTGATCAAACGATAAAACATGATTTTATGTAAAAATTAGTTATACTTTACAGTGAGGATCATATTGAAAGAATATTTTTTTTTATTTCTAATACCAGGTATCTATACAATTTTCATCTTTCAGCACTATAAGGGGCGGAAATCCTGCGAGTTTATATAGTGGGGCACCCAAGGGCTTGTCATTGTTTTCCCCTAAGTTGTGGGTCTTCGATATTTAGAATCAGAGACCAAGCAGAAGACCAGAAATATCATTTCACATGGAAGATAGTGCAACGACGAAATATTTAATTATCCTCAGCCAGCATTATAGAACACGACAGATCATCTGTCGGGTTGGGATTTGAACTCATTACTTACCAATAATGTGGACAAATGGCCTAACCAAGTAGGCAATTACGGCCTCTTTGAATACCTAAAAATAAGAATTTGAAAATAATAATTATAAATTGATCGTATTTCAACACATACCATAGGAAAAGAAACAAAAATAATGATACGATTTAGAATTTTTATGAAATAAATTGTACATTTTTATGGAATAAGCATATTTAACATTTTATGTAAATCATTTGCTTGGAATAAATTAGACATATGATTAATTGATTATCCCAAAAAGTGTTAAAACATGTTATATACTTACATTTAGATTGTTCCCTCTTGAGAAAACATTTTTTAGCTTTAAATGTTTTATCTGAACACAATTTTTAATCTTAATATCCATTATTGTATTGGAAATAAATTATAATTTTAAAAGTAATAACTCAGTCTGTACAATAACCTTTGATAAGTTATTGTTTTCATATTTATATATCATACAAAAAAGTTATCCATTTATTTTTATCTCATTTTTACATTATTTGATTCGGTCGATTTTTATTTCATTATCACTTTTTGTAATACAAGAAACTACTAATTGAAATTTAAATACAATATTAAAATTCAACTTTTTAGTTATATATTATACGTTTAGAAATAATATTTACTAAATACCTTTAAGTCTTTCGAAACAGCCAAAAAGCCAATTCAGTACAGTTTTCATATTATCTTATATATTTACTGAAAATTTCATATCTTTAGAATTCAATGGAGCAGACTTTCAGTTTCATATGAAAAAGAATTGTAATATATGAAATGCAATCGATTGAATGAGTTCAGCTTTTCCTGGAAACTAAAAAAAATTATTTAGTTCATTGTTTACTTTAGAGTGTAAAACAGCACTTCAAATAACATAGATTTCAACTTAATAAATATTTTTGGGATCGGCGTGTTTACGTTTCGATATTTTAAGCAATGATTTAATTTAAAGTTTTATATTTGTTTACAAAATTACGAAATTGTTCTTTAAAACCATTCTATAACATTATATATTTTTTCGTAATGTATCATGTAGTATTTAATGCTCCATTAAAAAGACACGTTATCTAAAAATTTTAATTTTATTTTCACAATTTTCACATGAAAACAGATTTAGAATCATAAATATTCTTAAATGTTTTCTTAGACGTTTAAATAGCCTAAAGTTCTGTTATAGGGAATATACATTCATTTTTAAAGTTGTACTTAAATTATTAAAAGGTAATATCATGCAAGTATTTGGAGCCTTTAAAAATATATAATTAAGTTTTTCATATTTAACATAAACTGTTTGATTATTAAATGATGGAAGGAATAAAATATGTACAATATATTTGAATGCAAAATATAATTACCTAATATTAAATGAATTAAAATGCCGTCGATAAAATAAAAATTCTTTTTCATAATTTTAACTCTGGTACAATATTATAAGGAACATGAAATTTAGTTTTTCTTCCCTTTTAGAAATTATTTCTATAACGAATATTTCAAATAATATAATATATATACAGTTTTTTATTAATGTTGTTACTACCAGCAAGCAGATGCCTAACCTGTCTAGTGTTTAGTGTACCTGACTACAGATGGGTGGGACCTGGGTACGAATCCTGGCACGGGTATGGATGTACTTTCTCTCTCTCTTTCTTGTCTTTGTCCTTTCTTTGTGTGGGAATGGTTGCCTACCCTATAAATGGGTACCTATGGCATGTGTGTACTAAGGAAGTCGGACTCCACACCAAATATGGTACAGTTGGAAAAGTGGAGCAGCGCACCTCATATTGCCAGCCTGGCTGGCACACGACAAGTACCAGCAAGCATATATTGTTAAAAATCAAGATTTATAAAAGATTAAAATTTCAGCTTAAAATTTTGTAAAATGTTATACACCGTAAAATGTTTTCTTTATTTTATTTCATTATCAAATTTTATGCAATGTATAAGAATGTGCAATTTTAAATTGCTTATTCTTTATCTTATATTTTTACTACATTCAATTAGCTTTTATGAAAACATATTAGCATAATTTCTTTATCTTCTGAACTTTTATTTTGAAATTTTTTATCTAATTTTATAAGTGTTAACAGGATTTTTAAATTAAATTTTTTAAGATGAATATTTAAATCTTCAAAATTGTTTTTAAAACTTCAATCGTAGCTAAGCATTTTAAGATTAGATTTATTTTCAATTTAAATATTTTTACTTGCAACAAATTCAATTTTTAAACTAAATTTTTGATTTTATATAATTTTATGTATTAAACTACTTAAGTCGTAATAAGAAAATTCAGCTTTAAATGAATATTTAAATTAAACAACTTTTATTAGCAACACGTTGTTGTACTAATATATATGTTATAATATGAAATATTATGCTTTATTAATTTAAGTTTACAAAAAAAAATAAATATCATTACATATTGCATAAAATAAAATTTTCTTTTAAAATTAGTTAGTGTTATATGATAAAAAATATTCTTTTACTTAAGATGAATTTATTTTAAATTTTGCAATAACGTAAAACAAAATTTAGCTGCAAAGGAAAGTTATATAATATTTTTATTAAGCTATGACATAAATTTTATTTTTAATATTTAATTTAAGTTTCCTCTTTAACAAGGATTCAGAGGTCCATGTTTTTTATATTATTAATAAGTTATAAACTCACTTATAAGTAATTATTAACTATATATTGAGTTAGTAAATGTAAAATTGTTAATTTCAATTCCACACTATGATTTCTTTCAAAATATATTTCTATATATCTAAATATAATTCATTCACCTTAATATAAAACTATGTTAATGTTAATATTTTCCCTAAAGGAATAATAAAAAGAACTGTGTGTCTTTGCTAATACGAAATATTTACTCCCAATTTCATAAAATCATAGAATGTAATAATAAAATCATAAAATATCATACGAATTCTTTCAATATGAGTATTTTTGTGTTGTGATAGTTATCTTGAAAATTTAATTATCATCTATTTTACTTTCAAATAAACTAAACCTTTGAAATTTGACATTTAAATTTAATTTTTCCATGTAACATCACAATCCAATTAATAAAAAGTTTAAAATATAATTTATATTTTCTTAGTGTAAAATTTTAAAATTAAGATTAATTATTCACATAGCTGCTACAAGATTTACATTATGGAAGGGTTTATGATAAATGATGAATGTTTCCCTTAACCATATTATGTTGAACACATTTTAAACTGAGTGAAATTTAATAAAATTATTATAAGCGTGTCTTTATGGTGAAATAGTAATGAATTTCATTTTTGATTTTTTATTCCGATTCTCATTTAAAATATAAGCATTTGAATTTCCATAAATGTTTCTCGAATTTCAATTTAGTCTTTAACAGTCCGAGATCAAATCAGATACTTGTATTTAAAAGTATAAAATCGCATGAAAACTGTGTTAACAACTGTTTTTATTACGATATTTAATTAATTTCCTAATTTATAACGTTTTCACTCTGAATTTAGAAAAAATTTAATTCACACACACACAATTATTTTAAAATTTAACTTTTAATGAAATTCAATAAATTCCCAGAGGTATGTTTTCTAAATGCAAATTTTAAAAAAGTTAAATTTCAGAGAGTGATTGAATTTTTTTCTTTAAAGTATCATATATTAGTATTAACCCTTCTTTGCATGATTTTTTCTTTATTGGTGAAATAAATCAAGTTGATATAATTCATGTTCAAAATTAAAGGAACAATGGTTAAAAAAATCTTAGTATATATTTATAGTATAAATTTAGCAAAAAACAATGTGCTAAAAATTTCCATCATCATCCAAAGTTAGATCATTAGCTTAGTACTAATTAGAAATAAAAGAGAAAAATAGCAGAAACACGTGTTACAAACCTTTTTTTAACTCATTTTCAATTTTTTAGCAATAGAAACTCTAATATAATAAAACAAAATTATAAACGAAATCATACGTTTATTGCAACTACAACAAACAGCGGAATGAGACAACTTTAAGCTCGTTTCACTGATAATGACACTTGTTTATTTTTGACAGCTATGTTTCTTTTTATGCAATGGACATTAAAAAGGTATCCAAACACGATCAACTTAAAGTGAAATTGTTCTTTTATATAATTTTTGGGCATTATAGGTTATGATGGAAATTTCCCCCATTATGCAAAGAAGGGTTAAGGATAAATAAACTTATTATTACTAAAGATGTTGTTGAAATGTGGTTTACACGGTATAGAGAAAAGCCATTCTTGTATGCAAATGAATGATATATATCAATGTTTATCACAAAATAATTTTATTTTAATGCTTTTAGATTACATTTAAGAAATATGAGTTTATTTTCTTATTATAGGATAAATAATGTGTATTAATATTTGTAAGTCAAATGCTTGTAAAGTAGACAAAAATTTCTAAAACTTACTTCCTAAAAATCAAAATTTCGAATAAATAGCAGATTATAATTTTTGAATTTTACACAATTTAAACATTTTACTTTAAACAAAAAAAATTATATACTCTATTCTCATGAGTACAGTTAGAATACTGAAAAATGAATATATGAATTGAAATAATGTGAACAATAGAATATTATTTCATTATTTGATTATGTCAAACCTCATGAGCTATTTCTTTCATAAAGGAAAAAAATACATAATTATAAAATTAGAAATGAAATTTTAAATCTCTTTTTGTTTGAAGTATAATGTTAAAATATTAGTCGAAATCCTAAAATAGTCCACACCGTCATTAAAATATGGCTTTATGTGAACTGACATGGAAAATGTATGTACAAAAATATACATATAAAAAAGAAGAAATTATTAAACATCTAAATAATCTGTATTAAAAAAATATTTGAAAAGTTCTCTAATTAATAAGCATTTGTTCAATTGCAAATAATCTTATTAACTTAGAGCTCCATCATCAATATTTATTACAATAATGTTAATTTATTATGTCATTTAAGATTTCTGTAATTAACTAAAAGTGAAATATCTAAATTGCAATCTCTCTTCAAATTTCTCAGAAAAAATTGCAAATCAAGATTAATCATATTATGCCCAAGACATGTTAAAGTGATGTCTTATTACACAAGAATTACAATGTATTCCTAAATTACAAATGTAATTTGATAAAAATATTATAAATTGCTACTTCAAAATTGGTTTCATAATCTGACAGCATTTGTTTCTCATTTGAGATTATAAAAGCTTATTTTTTCCAATTAATAAATTAGTTTCAGAATTTCTAGAAAACAACAGAAATTTATTTTCAAAAATTATTTGTTGGTTTTTTAGCACACTATTTTATTTACTTGAGAACGTTCAAATGGGAATAACAATACTTTGCTTTATAATCCTCTTTCATACAGTCAAATGTTGCTTTGAAAATTATGCATAATAATGTTTTAGTAAACACATATGAAGATTAAATTTCTTTGTTTCCAGTTACGCGAAATCAAAAGAAAATGATTTCCTAGAAGAATTTTAATTTATCATTTTTGTGAAACAAATACTATTAAAAGATTAATATAGAACGAAATTGTGCAACAGTCAAACAATAAATATAGCAAATTATAGAAAAATGTATGTTTAAGTAAGCAATATTATTCATAAGAATCGTAAAAGTAATGTCATAAAATACAGATTATAGTTAAACAGAATTACAAATGTTAAATGATAATAAATATTTAAAAAGTTGGAACAACTTAAAATATTTGTTTAAGTTGTTCCAACTCCCCCCCCCCCAAAAAAAAATTAAGTGCCAAATCTGGCACTCCCTACGGACTTTTTAGGGTTGCTGTTTCTTATTTTGGTGTTTTCAATTTAGGTTTTTGCTGTTGTCAAATTTAGTAATTTCTTGTATTTTGTACCATTTTTAGAGTTTTTTTTTTGTTATTAATTATTTGTATTTAGCGAAACTCCATCTTGGCGAGTAAAAAAGTCACCAAATTTCCGATTTCGGGGGGGGGGGGGGGGGTAAATCAAAGTGTTTTCAAAAAGTTTATAATTGGAATCATTTGGAAAGTAATAAATACACAAAATTTAGGTATTTCATGGTCATTTATTATTAATCAATTATTATTCATCAAATTAAGTATTTTATGGTCAAGAGTATTAAACATTAGTATACAGATATCATGATACATGTAAAATCTGAGGCTTGTTATATACATAAGACAATAGGAACAAAATTTGCTAATAAACGTATCAAAACTTTTAAAGACCATAATGATAATTACTCCTATTATGTTTTCTAATTTTAAAATAAAATATCATTTTCTGTTTTAAAATTAGACAGTTAATGAATTCCTCCATTCCTGAAGACTGCAAATCCTATTGATAATGCGTCAAGATTATAACCATGTGAATTTTATTTCTAACAAAGTTCTGGATTACATCAGAAAGTAAATTTTTTTCGAAAACTTTTAGATATAATTTTTTATAGAGGTTTCATTTTGAATTCATAAAATAGAAACTTCTTTGAATTCCATTTATAAGTTTTAGAATATAATACTTGTTATTCATGATCCACAGATGGTCTCATATTTGAATCTTTTGAAAATCTTCGAATATAATTTTGATATTCTTTTTCTTTTGTTTCAGAAAACTGATATTTTTTCTTAGGAAAACCTATAATAGTAAATTCTAATATTTAGATTGCAATTCTTTTCTTGTAGTTTTATGTTGTAATACTTTTATTGTAATTCGTCCATATTGTAAAACTTTATTTACACAACGCTTGACAATATGATTCAATTAAAAATTATTAGTTATAATGATCTTAAATTAGAAGATTATTTAAGACCTAAATTAGAAACACGCGTTCTTAACAGAAAAATGGAATTCCGGGGAAAATTTTTCAAAACAAATTTATTACAAATTTTTACTTTAAATATATGAAACAAAGATTGTTTTTAAAGGCATTTAAGTTTGAGAAATTTAGATCATAACACTTACCTCCTTTTGTATTTTGAAAGAGGTAAATTACGTAGGTATAAAGGATAATCATATTATCAAGTCGCATTAGATGATCATTTTGATTATATGAACATTTTTTAAAACTCAAATGCAAAAATTTGGAAATTCCACAAAAAATAACTTATTTAATTCAATATCTAAAAAAGATCTTGATATAATATTCGATATCTGAAAATTCCTGAAAATCGTTTAACATATCTTTGTGATTATTTCACTCTGAATTTATAAAATAGAATTTTTTCTAAAAACAAACATTCACAAATTTTACAATATGATGCTTACTTTATTTAGGATTTAAGGGAAATCTGGACTATATTTTTAACAAAAATGATCTTATAAAATCTTCAGAGAAAATTAGATTTTCCAACCTGATTAAACATTTAAACAGTTCAAGATTACATCAGAAATTAGGATGTTTCCGGAAAATAACCCTGCACGCACCTTAAAATTGTTTCTTACATTTTAATTTAATGGTTCTTCACTATAAAGGTATGATTTAAGGAATTTAATAGTATAATACCTATATAAAATTTAATGTATATAATATTTTTATTACATTTAAAAGAAAGACATTCCTGGAAAACCATTTGAGGTATATTTCAGGATTTTTCTATGCAGAGTTTATTAAATAGAGATTTTATAAGACAAAACTTAATAAATTTTATAAATTGTTTGACCTTAAAAACATTCGGTTTATCTCAAAATGGCGTAACTTCGGAATTGTTCCGGCAACATTTTTTATGGGTTTTTGGTTTAAATTTATAATCATTCCTCAATCATTGAATCATTTGTCATGAACAGAAACGAAAACATTTTTTAAAAGAGTGAAAACCATCCAGAAATTTTGGGAAATTGGAAACTAAGAAATGGAATTTCTGTTTAAATTTACAATTTTCTATATTATTTAAAATGGTCCAATTAAAAAACTCCCAATTTTATAAAGATAAAACTTTTAACTTACAACTATTTTTCTCTTTCTTTTGTCAAAACATAAATCAAGACAGAGACAGTTACAAAAAACATTTTTGTAGAAGTCTATTCTCAAAATCTTTAAATATATAAAACATTATAATTGCCTCCTTTTTCCCAAAATAAATACCTTGTATTTTGAGGAAAAAGAATATAAAAACATTTCTTGTGATGTCATAGAATTTGTAAAAAAGACGGAGAATATTTTATTATCAGTTTTTCTTCCGAAAGACTGTGTTATGTACCCTGTTTTAAATCCAGGGACAAGAAAAAGCATTCAGATGAAAGACTTTTAGGGGAGGAATCAATTTTTCAATTTTTATACTCTTGAATGTAAAAGAAAGATAAATCGTATTCACTTCATTCTTGTTTAGTTAAATACATTGAATAAAATGCATATCCTTTTGTTGCATGACACTCTTGTCAGGAATTGATTGTTTTCCTTTTCAGTTTCCCGTCAGATTTACACAAAGGGACGTTTCTGTATTGATTGAAGAGCAAAACAAATTTATTCAACGAAACTCTATTAAGTTAATATTCATAAAGTAATAAAAGACATTAACATTTTAGAGATAAATAAGTATTAATATATTAATAACAGACAAACTGTGCTATTCTTTTAAGCTTTTTGATAGTGATATTTAACCAAAATATATAGCTTATTCTCTATTTATTAGTGATTTGTGAAGCCAAATAGTTTCCAACGTATCATAGATATTTTCAAATATCATGTATCTTTCCATTCTTTTTATTACTTGCATTGTTTTGCAGAAAAAGTGAAAATAATTGGCAATTTAGGTTAGTCATTTCTGAATTTATTAATATTTACCCTTTTTCTAAAACTAACTTTTACGAAAACACATTAACAGATACTTGAAATTCGGCGTTTTCAATTTTTAAGAAAATATCGTATTTCAATTTACTATTCCCAACTATGTCAAGTTCAATTGACAGAAACGAAATTATTAGTATTTGATTCCTTCGATTGAAATGCTACCCATAGTAAATAATTGACTCGTTATTTCTCAATTTAATACCATTTTTACATTTCATTCTTTTAAAGATATAACTTATATGTTAGAAAATTTAAACAAATGTGAATTATTCTTGAAAAACGTTTCTCCATTTTTGAATGCTTTTGCGATAAATATTTTCGATCATTATTTGCCTTATATTTAACTTATATCGTTGCTTTTAAACTTTAATGGATAACACTATTTATACCATCAAGATTATTATTCATTAATAGAATGATTAAACAGGAATTATAGAAAATGCAGTATCGTAAAATAATTATGCTAATCATTTTAAGAACAATATTGTTCTTGGTTTAAAAACAACCTAATATAACGAGCAAATGATTAATACGCAATAATCATTGTAGGATTGTTCCATTCACAGATATTTATGATGACTATCTTCTTGTATCACTCATTAATTAAGATCACCGTAAATTACAGTAATGAAAATGGAGTCAAGTTATAGGAACAAAGTCGTACACTATAAAGAGATACAATATTCAGCGATTCTATTCTAGAAATTAGAAAATATGTTCAGATAGCTAAGCACGATACAGATAAAAATTCAACTTCACATTTTAGGGCAATAATTGTCTGGATCGATTGCTAACTTGCCGACAAATACTCGAGGAGAAAAATATATTGATTTACATGTAAATACCAACTCAATTACATTACAAAACCCGCAAAAATGTAATTAATCCTCTGTACGCTCCTTCAGCTCAAGTGAGAAGTTTACACAGCCAATGGGCAACAGATCGGATAAGATATTTGTTGTCAATATCTAAGAACATATTAAAATTTACACAATATATAAATTTTGACGCATTTCTTAATATATAAATGTAAAAATTTCCTTGACTTTAATTTTTGCGTACAAGACCCATATAGCATTACGTTGCAGATACTCTATAATATAATAGCTATGATGAATATTTCATAGTTATATTTTCCCTATATTTTTAAAATTTGTTCCAAATTTCAGTTTTTTGTTTTGAAATATCAACATTCATTTCCAAATCATATTGATAAGTTAGCTGCAGTTTGTCTCATCTTTGTATAAAAATATATTTTTTAAATTAATTTCCTGTTGAAGAATAGTAATGTCAGAGTTGAATAATAAACTGCAAAAGGCAGGATTTAAAAATGAACTCTATATATAAAAAGAGTTTAATTCCTAAACGCTATAAGAAATAAAATTATGCAAATTTAATTTCTCATACCGTTTTTGACAGAATTGAGTTTAATTTTACACTGTCTATAGAAGTGAATTCGTTTCTTAAATTTATATTTATTAATTATATTTAACTATATTATTTAACCATAATATACTATTTTAATAATTGAGTTGGAAACTAGTTCCTTAATTCAAAACTGTATTTCTTATTCCCTTGTTTTTTTGTAGAATTAGTACTCTTTTTCTAATAATTCAATCAGAATGTGATTTCTAATCTTACTATAAATTTCTTTTTTGAAGATTTGTGATAATTAGATACCGAAAAAATACTTTTTTGGAATAAATTGGTCTTACCAAGTATATTAAGTCATTTTAATTATTATTTATTTTCTTGATATCTGTTTCAAACCATTTTAATTACGAATCAAAAATCGATCGAAAAATTTAATTTTATGATTTAATTGACTTTTTACTCCCATTTATAAAGTAAAGTGATTTAATATTGTACATATTAAATCATAAAATTAAATTTTATGATTTAATATGTACAATAAAAACATTATTCCCTTGGTTATATGAAAATCAATTCTTTCATGGTGTCTGAATTCGTCTGACATGTTACTAATTAAAATGGAAATATGATCCAGAGAGAGAGTTGTTCCTTAATAAATATTACATACCTAAATATCGTATTAATCTTAATTTTAATAAAAACGATCATAATTTAATTAAATGATTTTAAAATGTTGTTTAATTAAATCTTAACTTTTTACAAGTATGTTGGCATCATTAAAACATAAAAATTTATGTTAATTCAAATATCAGATTAAAAAATGGAAATATATTTTGATTCTAGATAGTATTTAAATCGCTCCATATTAATGGTTTTTTTTAAATAACTGAAAATCACAGGTATTAAAGTTGAACTATAGTAAGGCCATTGGCACGCGCGTGTGTATTTCTCCTATCCTAAATACTTAATTTGCAAGTAAATATAAGTATTAAAATTTTCAGATCCATTGAATTTCCATATTTTTAATCAAAATTGCAATATTTTTTGCAATTTAATTTATATGAAATTTTCTACTAAAAAATGACATTTTGATTCTCTTGGTTTATATAATTTAGTATCATTTATTAAAATAATTCACTTTAGCTTCATATATTTTCAACTTACAATTTAATTGCATTAGAAAAATGCTTAAAGGCCATGGTTGCCTGTCTGGTTAGGGCGTCATTCTTATTATCAGAAGGTAGTAATTTCAAATTCTTTCTTAACCGAAAATCCATCGTATAAACTAAGGGTGACAATTAATACCTCTAATGTATTAATTTGGGATGGAAACCACAAGGACTTTGCGACCAAGTCATATATTACTTGCCCCAGACACCCTTAGTTTACACGATGGGTTTTCAGTTAAGAAATGATTTGAACTTACTACCTACCTATCTAGGTTGTTAGGAGACTGGCCTTGTGTCTTCTCTGGCTTCCTATATCTAAATTGGAAGACCCAGGTGGTGCTGCCATCTATGAGCCAAAGTCGTACTTCCATCTCTTGTGAGGGGGTGCTCAGTTCCAAAAACGGAAGACGCTCTTTCTGACTACATTCACCCAGTCTCTGCCGGGCTGGCTTGGCTTTGTCTAGCGTCACAAGTAACAATAACAAAATGCTACAAAAATTAAATATACTATTTTTATAAATAAATGCTATTTTCGGATCTACATACAACTCTTTAAATAATTTTTAGCTTTAAAGTATTAAGTGTGTGTGTGTGTGTGTGTGTGTGTGTGTGTGTGTGTGTGTGTGTG
>JAPDSC010133990.1:0-18092 GCA_026290005.1 Latrodectus geometricus
TTACTAATATTTATGAGGTATTCAATTTTAAAGTGAAACTCATTAACCAAATGGATGAGTTTAAGTGAAATTATTAATTTTTAATTTTTCCTAAGAACATGAGTTTATGTTTTTCTCAGATTACAGTGAAAAATAAATAAAATGATTATCCATTAGGTTATATGCATTAATTAAACTTTTAATTGTTCTATAGAATATTTGGGTAAAATCCTAAGAGAGCCCACACCCTTGGTGACAAACTGAAAAAAATCGCCAAATCAGAACAGAATGGCGAAATAAGAATTCCAGAAATAGTTAGGTTTATCATATCTGGGGTATCAAAGTAGGAATACCAAGAGATTAGCAAAACTTATCGCCACCCAAATTTATACACTCGAAGGGTGTGGGCTCAGCTAGGATCCGACCGAATATTGGTACTATTCCATTTCACCAGCACATGCAATAAAAAAAATCCAAATATTATTATAAACACCAAAAACAAGATATCACCAAATGCAAACTTACAGCATTACGTTTTTGAAGTCAGCTCACCATCATATTTTATAAATCGCATTTTTTTTATAATTCTCTCAAGATATGCAAAATAAGAAGCTAATGAAAATTTGTGATTAGCCCAGAATATAGAAAGAATCAACCATATTTTTAGTAAAAAACAGTTAGCATAAAATTTCTATTAGTAACAATATTCACGAAATTATATATTGGAAACAAAATTGTACAGCATTGTAAGTTTTTTTCTTGTTACAATATATGAAATATTCATCAAGGTAACTGTTTTTGAGAACGATTGTGATTCTAAGACGTCCACTAACAGGTGGCACGGCATCTTCATTTTGATTTCACAAACGGCTGAAGAACAAGCCATTAAAGTACAGGACGGCTGTTCGCAGATTGTCCATTTACATAACAGCCCGTGTTTCCACTTAAACGCGACTCGTTCCCTGAAATTTGGACCGTATCAACACCAAGCAAACGCAATGAACAGCCAACTACTCAAATGAACTGATTTTTAGAAACATCGCACTATGTGTGGTTATGCTCCCACGTCTCACTGTCCATTGCATGCAAATTCCGTTAATGTAAGATTAATTTTTCTAAACTTAATTTTACTGTTCTATTTTCCACTTGTATATTTAGACAAAGTCTATACAAAGAATTTTAAGAGTGTACACTTAACATGTTTTTGTCTGTAAATTGGCATATAATAAGCTAATTATTAGAAATGAACCAATAACAAATTCAAGCATTAAAAATTTAAATAAAAAACAATAATAAGCCCAAGCATTTTGTCTAGTAAAAAAGTTTTTGTATAGATTTTCTTTTTATTCGGTTTCTAAACAAAAGTTCACTACAATGATAAATAAAAGTAAAATTATTTCGATATAAATTACAGGAAAAATTTTTACATTTGCAAGTTTATTTATAATTTTTTTTTTTTTTTTTTTTTTTTTTTTTTTTTGCGGAGTGACAGCCAAATTTGGCAATATGGGGTGCACTGCTCCACTTTTCCAACTGAACCATAATTTGGTGTGAAGTCTGACTTCCTCAGTACACACATGCCATAGGAACCCGTTTATAGGGTAGTCAACCATTCACAACCCATTTATACAAGGAATGGGCAGATACAGGAAAAAGAGAGAAAGTACATCCATGCCTGAACTGGGATTTGAACCTAGTACTTCCCCATCTGCAGTCAGATTAGTAGTGAGGGTGTATGAGACATAAAATATAGATAATTTAGGGGAATGAAAATGTAATGGTGAGGATATTCAAATAACTCTAGCACTTAGTAATATTATTTTAAAAAAAAAGTCTATATAAAATTTGCGACTCCTCGTTGTTATACATCTTCAAGTTCTATCCACAAATAATAAACTTCATCTCTAAATGCATAATTAATACCTGATTTTAAAGTGAAATTCAAACTTCATTTGAGTGATTCTTCAAATAAAATATTAATATATATATGCATTGATATATATATATATATATATATATATATATATATATATATATATATATTTTTATGGAATTACGAAAATAGTAGTAATTGTTGCAATTACCTATTACTAAATGTTACAAATTTTCGGAACATAGTATCACAATTAAATGATGAATACAAAATTTATTATTATTTTTTGTACAATAAAATAAAATTAATGCATAAAAATTTAAAAATATGATTATGAAATGGAAGTATATAATTAACCTTTTATTCAAAGTAATAGATCAAATTCATAATTTCCTTAAAAGGAAATGCAGCAAATTTTTTCTAAGCATGGATATATTATTTTCCAATTTATAATAATTACATGTATAGTTTTACTGAATATTAGAATTAATTTAAATGGATTACTATACATTTAGATCACTGATTAATTAGGTAACATAAGTTTAACAAATCATTTAATTTTGACGACAAATAATTATACAGATAAAATTAGCAAGATTAGTGTGTAACGTGCATGCGAGCGAGGATCCATCTGGTTTTCTTCTACCTGTCCTAAATTACAGTCTGGACGAAAAATTCCAATCGACGAGCAGGTGCTGCCATCTGTGGATAGTAATGGGAATTCTCCACACTTGTAATGCACTAATATCCATTTTCCTGCAGGTCAACTACCAAGAAAAAATCAAGATAAACTTTTCAAGTCTTTTGATTCTTTACAAAAATTAGTTTTATGACACCAAAGATTAAAAAAATTAAATGTACTTAAAAATTTTCGTTTACGTAAAATTCAATTTATAAAAAACTAACATATTATTCAATATACAAAATGTTTTTGACATTCTAAACAGGAGTCACTTTTCCAAATGTAGTTGGAAATTGCTGCTAACATTATGAGAAGACTACGTTAAAATTTGTTTTGTTTTGTTTTTGATGAGAAAGTGAGGAAGAATGATGGTGGAGAATACTAGAAGTGTTTTACGTTTATAATAATTTCATGTAATTTTGTGTTCTGTGTATTCTTAGCAGACAATAGATAACTGTATGCCAAATAATTTGTCATCCATTTGTGGCATTAAATTAATTGAATGTCATTAAACGTAATTGCTATATTTGAAGTAAAAATAATTTCAATCACATACTTGCTATTTGATTGAAGTAAACAACGTAAAAAATTAGTTATCATTAAAAAATAGTATATCATCTGACAAAGACAAAATGCTAGAAAAAAATGTAAATGTTCAGTTTACTTTTTCTCAATTTAAATGTATAAAGGAATATATATTTGTCTGCAAATGATTCTTCATTATTTGAATATCATTTCTACACTCTATAAGCATTACCTGTCTAAATATTATTTATATTGTTATCCTGATAATAAAATTTAAATATCAAATGAAAGAAGCTTCTTCCATGTTCCAATTAAATTTTTGTGTTTCAATCCATAAACAAAAGTAAATTGAAAAAAATTAAATTATATCACAAAGTTAATATAAAGTTCACTAAATATAAATAAATAATAGGGTTTAAATAATAAAATAATTAGAATAAGGTTTTAATAATAGATAATTAACAAAAATGTTTTAATTCATTTAACAATTTAAATACTTTAATGAAATATCAATAATGAAGAAAAAAAAATTTCTTGTGATATTCTAAACAAAAGTCTTTTTCCTACAGATATTACTTCAGTGCTATATTACATCTTATATACCATTGATGCCCATGATAGCATTAATGGTGTAACATTCTTCATTCAGCAGTGCAATAGGTACGTTTGGTAGGGAATTGCACTGGAAATTAGGCTGAAATTAGGTCAATGAATTTTGGAGATGAATCCAATCCCACTATATACCAAAACCCTTCTTCTCATCTCATCTTTATATTTTATTTTAACATAACATTAGCTCCAACTAATATCCCTAATTCTGCAGGAAGACCATCAGTTTCATTGATGTCAGTTGGTATTGGTCAGTATGTAATGCTTTGATGGTTACATGTAGCATCAAAGCATGGTCCTCAATATTGCAATTCCTTTTCTTCTGAAGTGTTGTAATACTGCATCCTAATGTTTTGTTACTTGGTCATTGGTAGGGCAGATACATAGTGCCTTTTCAAATGAAAACTGGACATTCATATTATCATTGTTGCACACTTTATTCAATAGTACTCGCATATGTCTCTGTTCCACCACTCTTATTCTTAATGCATTTAATACTTCAACAAATATATTGTCTTGTTAGTGCATATTGTCTGAAAGCTATACTAACATGAACAGTTGTCATAGATCTATTACTGGAGAGGTATGTACTGTCTAAGCTTTACCTCTGGAGGTAATAATCCTTAAATTTATATACTACTAAATATGACATACAACAGAATTTTTTCTCCCATATAAAACTAAACTTAATTTAAATTAAATCAATGAATTACTATTTGAAAAAATTATATTAACATCAAATGCCATTCATTACTAGTTTTAAAAAATACATTTGAACTTGGGTGGATGAATAAAAAGTATTTTAACAATTGAAAAATTTGAACAATATTTATATAAAGAGTGAGTAAGCTAACAGTAGGAATTGAAAAATTAATCACAGTTAGTAAATTTTTAGAAATTTTTGTTATCATTTTTAACATTAGCTTTTAAAAAAAAATTATCTTTAAACAAAAGATAGTTTTTGTAGAAATTAGAAAAAATGGCATGCATAACTCAATTTCAAAAGGATTTTAAAGTAAAAGTTGCAATTCACATTAGAAATTAATTTTTTACTGTAAAATAAAAGAGAGAGAGAGAAATTATAAAAAAATATTGCATTTCTCAGTTAAAAATGCAGATAAATTAACATTTTGTATTACATATAGTGATAATAGTTGTATTTACTTAATTTGGCATTGATTAATTTTTTGTATATGTTACAATGCATCAATTGTCAAAGTTAATTAATCATAATATGCTAAAATGTATGAAGGATCAATCATTGGTTATTCATAAATTAGATGGGTTAAACAAGTAATAGATTAGGAAAATGAGTAGGTTAACAGTCAAAATGGATAGATGAAACATTTTTTTAATATAGAAAGCCGTTTCATGTTATTTTAATGAAATAATCTTAAAACAATGAATTAAAACAAGAAGCTTTAAAAATACAGCTAGAACAAATGATTTTAGATACCAGCAATACATAGTAAAAGGAAATAAGATAAATTCCCAATATCACTACAAAGCATATCAATTAAAAGTCGATTATGGTAACATATAATGAAATTTTTCACCACAGTGTCTCGAGATTCACTTATGATCTATATGTAGAACTAGGCTTCATTTGAAAAAAGAATTTTGGCCCATTTACTTACCCATACTTACTATACAGCACATCATTGCAGAAGAAAAAATGTTTAGTGTTAATAAAGATTTTTGTTAAAGTTACTTTTGCTGCATATGATGTCAAACTATATAAGCTTATGTCAATCACACAGGATACAAAAAAGCATTATAAATCCTATCCTGGCAATTTATAGATATCATGCCCACAAGATTATACCTGCACAAAAGGTGCGCATACAAAACTCATGCAACTATTCCTCTTAGTTCAAATAAATAATAGACATAGCGTGTCAAAGAGTTTCTTTAACAATCAATCCTCAAATGACTTGAAACTATTAATTTGCATTCTTCTAATGTTAACACCAACAGTAAAAAATATTTGTGAAATAAATTATTAATTTTTCATAAATAATATTCCTTAATTTAAATTCATCATAAATAATATTCCTCAATTTAAATTCAAATTTGAAACATAATTGAACTTTTACATAATGAATTCAATGTTTGAGGCTTAACAATGGAATTTAAACTTATATAAATAGAACTTTGATCTGAACTAACTTTCAAAATGTACTTTTAACAAATGCTTATTTTTAGAACTTCCAATGAAAACAAAGATTTGTTTTTTTTTTCTTTTAATCATAATTGAACTCTATATTAAAATTTAGTATCAAATAAAACTTAAAAATTTAACAGAATTTTAAGAGAAAAAGAATATTAGTTTTTTCTAAGAATAAAATCAGCATATTAAAAATTTTCTAATTTTTACATAGTAAGAGTTATTAGAACAATTGTATAGTAAGACAAAGAGATTTAAAGAAAAAAATCTTTGTAAGCAAAAACAATAATTTGAATGAAAGTTAAATGGATCAAAAGAATATAAGAAAATATTCTTATGGAAATGGCAAAATAAAGAAACAAAAATTAAGTTTTCAAAAATTTAAGATAGAGCAGTTTTTTTTTTTTTTTTTCTTTTTTTTTATGATAAGACTCAGAAATATTTTGTAATTAATGATAATAATGTAAAAAATATTTATACTAATAAAAATACTTATTCTTCAAATAACTGAATATTAAGAAAAATACAATCAAAGAAAAAAAAGCTTCATTGATACTTAATAGACAAAAAAAATTTATATTATATATATATATATATATATATCATGAATATTTAATATTGATAAGAACTAAAAATAAGAATATTCATTTTTTTTCAAATGTAGTTTAGCTGTTGAAATTAACCATAAATATTACGATAACAGTAAATGAATAGATTTCTGGGAAAACAAGAAAATGATTGCTCCTAATAAGACTATCTAAAAAGAAATTATACAATTTTAAATCAGTTAAAAGGAATAGCAGATAATATCATTAATAGATTTTCTTTTTCTAAGAAAAAGTATGACTCTGTATTGAAGAATTGATTTTGATGCTCAAATAAAGCAATTTCAGCTAAATAAGGCTAAAAAGATTATTTTTATTAATATATATATTATTATATATTAAGATTATATGTATGTGTTAAAACAAACATTATAAAACATATGTCTAAAAATTTAAAGATGCCAATAAAAATGAAAAAATATTTTCTTGTGTCTGTAAAGATAAAAATAAAAATCATGTAAAGATAAAAATAAAGAATTGTCAGATTTTTTTTTCAAAATAAAGCATGAGAATTCAGAAGCATCCTATTGACATAACAGAATGTTAAAACCAGCAGAAAAAAAAACATAAATTAGAAATCTTTCAAAAATAAATTTAAGGCTATCTAAGATGAATAATAAACCAACAATGAATTTAATATCATAATAAAATTTTAGTTTTTTATATAAGCACTCACATGTACTCAGTATTCATAAAACTATTGACAGGGAAAAAAATTAAAAGACAGAGAGTAGTTTTATTCTTTAAGGAAATCATAAAATGTGTACATTTTGATGAAATCAAAACGAAAGCATAAGAATGTTATTTTCCTATGCTTCTAATATTTTTTCAAAGAATATTTGTTAAAGATAATTATTTAGTAAATTTTTTCCTACCAATAATGAAACTTATAATTGACTTAAATAAAAAAATCATTAGAATTGGCATGCTAATTATTGGGAATTTGCAATTGAAATTATTAAAATTATAAATTCATCTTTAGTTACTATTTAAAAATTTAAAATACATTCAAAAATTAACATTGACAAAAATAGGGCAAACTATCCCTCAGCAAGAAGAGTTGGTGCTATGCAAGTTGTTTTCATTTCAAAGACATGAACATTCCCATTGCCAAACAAAAATTGATACTAAATTTGATAAGTACAAAACAAAATAATACAAAATTTGATAAGTACAAAACAAAATAATACAAAATTTGATAAGTACAAAACAAAATAATACAAAATTTGATAAGTACAAAACAAATGAGAAACAAAAAATAATACAAACAATTTCTTGATTTGCTTTGGAAATTTTCAATTTCTTAATGAATTATATTAGCAAGTATTCAGAGAAAATTAATATAGAACTTCCAATTATTTGCCTTTTTAATTGATTAATATTGTTTTAAGAATAATTTAATTCATTTTAAAACTTTAGGAGAACTATCAAAATTTATTATCCGATAATTAACACTCACAAACACTGTTAGTTGCTCTTTGCTCATAAGAGCTATGGGTTTGCATAAAATCTGGTTGACCAGGAATGTTAGCACAAATATTGCAAATTGGACACTAAATCATTTCACATTGTCCTTCAGTGCATATTTAATGACCATTATTACAAAAATTTTAAAAAAATGGTCTGGCACAGCTCATTTGCAAAAATTACTTAATATAATATTTAAATTAAAATTAACAGTAAAAAAAAGTTACTTAAATGAAATATCGCAAATGAAAAATACTACACTTCATTCAAGAAAAAATATATCTTAAGTCAGGTCAAAATACTAACACTGAAACTCTCCAACAAAGCTGCTTTTTCAATGAATATTAGATTTTCATAATTATTAATGTTGTGATGATCTTAATTTATCTGACTTCAATTGAAGTCTCATATTATGCTTGTTGGAAAGAATAAATTTTTAGATGACAGAATTGTATATCTTTGAAAGTATGCTCAATTGCATTCTGTTCAAAATGAGGTACTATTATAACTGAACACTTGTATAAAGAAACAAATAATTTATCAAAGTAATAACCATGTGTTTGATACAGTTTTCCATTGTTGATGAAAAATCCTGTTACTACGAAGCATTTTTCTCCTGAGTGACAGTACATTACACCATGTACCAAATAATAACACATTTTTCATTTTCTTTATCATCACATTAGACTTTAGCCTACTACACCAAGTTTCTCCAAAAGCTGTCCTCGACCTTGAGTTTCCAATGGGAAGTCCTTAAAGCTTTTAGCTCCATCAGGATATCTTTTCTCAGGTTTACCTTTAATGGATAACAATTATGTAAGCTTTTAACATATTTTTATCATGTGATTAATATATACTGCAATTCTTGTAAGTTAAGATTTAAAAATATTTGAATAATTCACTGAATGCAAATCATATAAAAGCTTCAATATATTTTCAAGAATGATAACCACAGGAAGATTTAATTGATAAATTTTCAGAAATAAAATAACATTTTTCAAAATATTGAATTGTAGGAAAAATTTTTGTACCTTGTGAGTTTGGTGCAATATTTAATTCCATTGCCAACCACTATGTAACTTCCACCAATCTATAATTTCACTATGTAACATAATTTTGAATTTCATTTTGTTTCTTTGTGACATTTTTGTACTTTGTGTATTTTGTTTTACGACATTTTTGTATTTCGTTTCTTTGTGACATGTACATTTTTGGATATAAGGACTAACTGGATCAAAATCTAGAGTAAAGTCAAATTTCATTTCAACATAATGATCTTTGATTAAATATATTGTGAATAAAATTCAAAATTAAGCTCTAAGTAGAATTCTAAAAAAAATTTCGAAACAGATTTCAAAAGAACTTACTAAAAACGAAGAGCACAGTAAGAAATTCATAGGCTACTTAAACTCCAATCAAATTCTGCATATTGCAGAAGATTCACATGCATGTGGGAACTCATCTATCCAGAAATCCATTCTGGCACAATAAACTATGGATTTGACATTCACATCGGATACATTATCTAAGCAAAATAAAAATTGGTATTTTTTTATGTTCAAAGCCCACACTCTCAAATCGATGCAAAGATTATATGACTTATTTTGCATATAGTATGAAGAATCTACATATCCACTAGTGTTTTTAATATGGCATCAATAGCCTAAGCTTTTAACATGAAATTGGCAACACCATATACAGAAGACATTTTTAACATGAATTCTATAAAATGTGATTTTGAAGGCTCACCATTGCCCATTGATAAGATACCAATCTTCAGTGCAAGAGCTCCTGGGTTCAATTCAAGGCACTGTTGAGTACCAGATGGAAGTTTGCCTTCTGCAAGTGCCTCTCTAGGGATGGATGCTTGGGGGTTTTCCGAGTTTCCTCTCTTGCAACACAACTACAGCTTGCTATCTGAGCGAAATTCTCTTGCAAGGCATTTTACAGAATGGATGGTAAAGGGGCTTACAACAGCTTTAGACTAAGCAGTACACAATGTCTAATATGATTTTGAATGTTCATCAATATCTTAAATCCTCTTTATTTGTTTAGAACTTTTCACGTTGTGCCTCCACATACTTTAATTTACAAATAATTTCATTTTATGTTTATTTTTTTAATATGAAGTAATACATCTTTTTTCTTGGAAAATGGTGTCTTCATCACTACTTTGTACATTAGAAATAGTCCAGACTTTACTATATTTAAACTGAAATAAAAAATATATATATCATATATTTCATGAAATGGAAATCAAAAGTGAGTGTTTATAGTTGCCTTTTATTTAACCACATTTGGCTATTATTTTACATGATTAGGTATTTCAAGATGAATCCCGTGTTAATCAAGTACTACCCAAAAAAATCAAAGGAATATTTCAAGTCAAATTTATTTTACATTATAAAAATTATTTCAGGTTATCTTTTAAAATTATGATTCAAAAATGGATTATATAAATATTTATTACTTTAAATGTATGCATACAAAATGAAATTTTAGAAAAACAGATTTAAAAAATAGACAAAATATGTACAATAAATTAAATAAAGTAAAACAAAGACAATATGAACTCTGCACTTAAATCAAGAGGACAGACAAAAGGAGTCACATCACATAATTGAATTTTGTACAATATAAAATTATAGAAATAATAGAAAGAAAGCTTAATTATCATTATATGATAATCAAACTTTCTTTTAATTACAAGAAATGTCAAGTTTTCATCACATCAATATTTATTTCTAATTTTTAAAGATATGAATCAGTAGCTTTGAAAGAATCTTAATTCAATAATCATAAAAGAATATGAAATATTTTATAACTAGATTTAAATCCGTAGAATTAAAAATTTACATGACTAAATTAGATTGGAAAAAAAGTAAAATTTTCCAATGAGAATCAATAAACAAATCAACTTATTAAAAGAAATAAAATATTATTTAGCAGTGCATTTTGGGTACTTATATAAAATTTTCCTGACAATTTTTATCAAAAAAAATATGATGGCACTAGCTTTAATTTAGTACCACAACTCGGCTGTATCCCAGTGTACGGTACGCTATTTTTATACAATTCATATAATTATACAATATACAAGTAATATAATTATATAATATAAAATTATGTTATTTTATACAAATAATATAATTTTATACAATATTATATACAATTAATTATAATTGTATACATGCGTACCGTTGTATATATGCGTTCCGTACAAGGAGCGTACCGTTCACTGGGAATTAACCCCACAACTCTTTGCTCAATTTTATGTAATTTCAGTTTATGGTAATTAAAAGGTGTCAAATTTTAATCATTCATTTAAAATAGGAGAGAAAAAAATTGAACGTTTAATATATATCTCCATTAAAATCAATAAATAAAAATTTTATATTTAATTCATATTGCAAATTCTATATCAGCAAAATTGCACAAGAAATATAATCATAAATTTAAAACTTTTAAGTTCTAAAATTAAAAAATATAAAAAGTAAATTTGTGAAATATTAGGCAATTTATTCATTAAATATTAACAATTGGCACTTAATCATAACATTAACATTTGAGGACAGTTTTTTTTTTTTTTTTTTTTTTTGGCAGAAACGATCAACAGAAAATTACATTAGTCTTGTTTTATGAAATCTTCAACATTATGCTTGTATTTCATTGTATCAATCACAAATTTTGTAATCTTGTTGAATCAGAAATTGCGCATTCAAAAGTATTTCTTGGTATATGAGTCATTTTATGCTCAGACAAGGCACTATTAGTAAGAAATGCTTCATCACAGGTTTCACATTTAAATGACTTTTGGTTGTGATGACGAGAAATGTGCCGTTTCAATGTTTTAACCATCTTAAATTTTTTAAAACATACATCACAGGTAAACGGTCTTTCATTGGTATGAGTATATTTGTGAAAGTTCATGTCATATTTTCGAGCGAAGCGTTTATCACAAACGGAGCATGCATATGGTTTTATGTTATTATGAGTGGTGTAATGATCTTGGAAGTCATTTTTCTTTTCAAACACCCTTTCACAGACATCGCAAACGTAGCGTCCAGTGTCAATATGACTAGAGAAATGTCTCCGCAAACTCCTTTTAGTTGAGTATCTTTTATTGCACACTTCACACTCATGATCTCTCTGGCCTGTATGAGAAAGATTGTGTTCTCGTAAGTGACCCTTTTCAGAAAAGCTCTTAAGGCATATGTCACACTGATATGGTTTTTCTCCTGTATGATACAAATAATGTTTCTTTAGGGAGCTCTTATCTGCAAAAGTTTTCCCGCAAATTTGACACGGATACGGTCTTTCTCCTGTGTGTGTGAGAAAATGCTGATTTAAATCAGCTTTTCCTCTAAAACCACGGCTACAGACATTACAAACATATGGTCTGGTATCACTATGAATCAGAAGGTGTTTTTTCAGCGAATTTTTCCAAGAAAAGTGTTTCTTACAAATCGGACAAACAGCAGCTTTATAATGCCGAGATTTATGCCGAGTAAGATTCCAGCGATAGTTAAAAGTTTTGGAGCATAAATCACATGAATAAATTTTTTTGGAATGATCAATATTTTTAACGGGAGGATTAGGTACAAATGGTGCGGGATCAATTATTTCTTTCTCCAGATCACGCACAATCGGATCATTCATACTGAAAAAAAATATTTAGTATTTTTTTAAAATTAAAATCATAATATCGAAATCAATGACATAAAAATATTTGCAACACGAATGGAAAGCTTGCAATTAAATCTCCTATTAAAATGAGGCAGAATTCACGACTACTTTGACTAAACAAAAACACGCTGAAATAAGAACTTTACATGTTTGTTAGAAATGGGAAAAACATTAGTAATCAGTATTTTATAATCGGTATTTTAATGTAACAACGTGTAATCAATACTTTTTCCTTCAAAATACTCGTTACTTCGAGTAACAAAGTTAATGTGAATCCTGGTATGTTCCAAGCACAGAAGAGCGAAACACTTGAGTTAATATATAATTGTTATAAGTAATTAGTTGTTACAAAATAAAAGCACATACTCGCTTTACATTGTAACAAGTTTATACTGATTACTTTGTAACAAGCATGTAATCGCTCTGGAAGAAAATGTTTCAAGTACAGAAGTGCCAATGATAAAGCGAATACAAAAGTAACAATACCCATACAAGCGGATGAATTAGGAGATGAGATAATATTTAAGCAATCGCTTCCTGTGGGAGGGAGGATGGGTAGAATAGAAATGACAACTGGGAAATAGAAGAGTGATTTTTGGAATTGGGAGATCTCTTTGAATTGGAGAGGAGGACTGGGGGAACGTAATGAATTTCTATTGCGAAAAAAAAAATAAGTGATGCTCTTGAATAAACATTTTCCTTCGTTTGGTTTTGGTTAATAAAATAAATAATATGGGAAAATCAATAATTATGGCACATTTATTCAGTGTTTATCATTTTTTTTTTCAAATATATCACGTTTTTTTAAATATATAAAAGGCTGATATTTTTATTCAATATTTAACAATTTTTTGCAGCCTTTATTTTTGTTATTTTTTAATTTATTTAAATTACTTTATTTTTAATTAAATTTTTAAAATGTGATTTTTTCCCCCAAATTACTCAACTAATTTGAATAAAAGAAAGGGAATTTTTTTTTACTATATTTCAATTTCAAAGATAATTTTATAATACTTTTAAAAGTAATTAATGTTTTTTACATTAACGAATATAACTTAAATTTTTTTTTCTTTTCAAGAATGTTTCTAGACATTAAAATGAGACAGTTATATAATAACATAAATTGCTATTCTGAAGATGAATCAATGAAAATTGTTCACATAAATCCTCCACTTTAAGTTCATTTTGTTAATAAGCCGATTCCATATGTAAAGATCAAAGCACCTGTTGGAGAAGCTATCTTCAGAACTATTCATTCTATCACAGATCAATTATAAGTAAAATAAACTGACGTACACATGATCTCAACGCTAACGAAAGAAACAATGGTTAATAAAAAAAGACAAGACAAAGCATCCACTTTATTGTTAGTATAAATCAGCAAAGATGATTTAAAAGTTTTACATTTTTTTTTTCCTCATGCGAAATATCCATTTATTTAATTTAGTCTAGATAAAATAGTATTGTGTATTATATGAATATTTGTTTTTAATTTTGTTTGACACCATGCTAATTTTTTTATTATGGTTTTTATGTAAATATGAGTATTTTTAAAATTTATCCATTGTTTTAATTCCTAATAATTTGAATTAAAGTATAATTATGGATTTAAGAGTTTTGTAAGCAAAATCGCTTTGCATTTTTTAATAATTCTTAAATATATATGTTCATTTTATCAAACTAACTTGCATTGTATAATTGATTTAAATTTCATATGATGAATTTTATTAAACTAAAATACTTTGACGAAGAATGAACATATGTATTAGAAACGCATTAAATACATATGTATTTTTTTTCGAATTTATGGATTATTTTAAATTAAAAATAAAACTTTGAAACAAAATAGGTTTATATTTTTCCGTCAATTATTTATTATTGTGTATTTTTTATGATGATTCCTTATAAATATGTATACTTTTTTATTCTGCCATTATTTAGTTTCACTATATTTTTCTACAAATATGCAGAATTTCAACTTTTGGAAAAAAAAAAAAGTTTTTATATTTTTACCATACAATTAATTATTATTCATTTAATGAGAATATTGATTTAAATTTAACAAATGTATTTTATTCATTTTAGTTGAGAATTCCGAAATGGAAAATAAAATGTTTAAATTAAGTCAGTTTTTAATTTTTATCTTTATTTATAAAATCATGTGTTAGTGTCATGAGTGTTTTTTAAATTATGGCTTAATGTAAATTAAATACCTGCATTTTTGTTTCTCCATTCTGTATTAAATATTCCTTTACTGAATACTTTATATTAAAATATTATACAATTTACATTTTTGTTAAAACTGTTCCGCATTTTTAAGTATTTAATGAATTCTTATGCAACTACAAATTTATCCTAATATAGATTGATCATACCTACTTAAACATCATTAAAATAATTATACAGTCGGTCTAAAAAATGTGTGAGCACCGGTACCCTTTCGAATTTCGATCACATTGCAAAATGCCATTTTCAAAAATCGAACGAAATGAATTTTACGTGTGACATTCAAATCAAATCCAAAAGAATTTTTTCTTGTGTCACGTAAAAATTAAATTAGGAAACAGCAAACAATTGCAGATTCTGAAATCAAGATATCGTATACTTGGGAAAAGACAAATTTTTCACAAGCGTTTCGTGCGTCTTGTAAGTCCGTTGCTCATCTGACCAGATGTGTCTTTCGCCTTGTTCGGAAATCATAAAGTACGAAATATGAAACATATTTCGTACTTTATGTTTCCAGATTTCTATATTCGCGCTTAAGAAGAGTCCGCATTTCGTTCGAGCTTCAGTTCCAGTCGTGCAGGACGAATGAGCCACAGCCTCTGGATTTCTTCACAATAAACCAAGTCTTTACGAATCTCGGCTATCGAACACTGTCACGGCAATCGTGTTCCTTTATTCACAGAGCCAGTCTCGTACAATAAAGAGCAAAGATCTCCGATGACAAACAATGGATACGATTTGCATGATCATGGACATGGACGGCTTCGTTCACGAAAGAACTTTCTTGTGTCGAGAACTCGGGTTGATCGAAGCCACCAACGAAAATCCAGTGCCGTACGGATTTCGATTCGACCTTCGTCACATTCATCTGAATCCGAAAGATTGGCGTACCGCAAAGTATTGCAGCAAACGGATTCACGGACTGAGATTTCGAGCCAGCTTCAGAGAACGGGACGTGAGATCTTTAAACGAGCTCGAAGACATCGTGAAATCGTTTTACAACAGAACGAAAAACGCGAATAAAGACGTCGTGGCCTACAAAGGCGGTCGATACGAAAAGGAACTCTTGAACGCTTTAAATATTCCAAATATCGACTTGGAAATTCACGGTTGTCCGAAATTCAACGCGTTGGTGAATCAAGAAGACCATAGAAAATGGCAATGCGATTGGCACACGGAGATTATGGAACAACATCATTGTCATTGTACAATGGTCAAAGTCTTTGTTTTCAACAAGTTCGTTCAAAATTGTATCGAACGGCAAGCATAACGTTTCGTTACTCGATGAAAGAAAAGAATTTCGTCACGACAAACTCTTTCTTTTCTAACGTACGACGTCGACACGAGAACCAAAGATCTTCATGTTGATAACGACTTCCGGCTCGTATGGTATAAAAGGAAGAGCCGAAACGGATGCTCTTCACATTCTGTTCTCAGCTTTCGAAGCGTGCAGATTCGTTTTCTTTCTCTTTTCGAAAATGACTTACAACTTGAATTTCGTAGCGAGACTGAAACTCGTTCAAAACGATGAAGGCGAAACGGTGGCTGGCGAAATCGAATTCACAAACACGTTCGACGGGAAGAAAATTTCCGTCATGTCTGGCCTGACTCATTTCCAAATGCCGTCGACAGAAACGCAAGACTGTCAAAGATTCATCGTTCCTATCAAAGACATAGAAGACTTTATTAAAAACGAACTGTACGAGAAATTTCTGAAAGGAGACGATGGCTGGGATCCCAGCATAGTGAGTGACGAGCCATGGACTGTCACTTACTTGCGGAATTTGATGCCGTACGTGTATTATTTTCCCAAGGGGACACTCGAAAATCTTTTGTCGAAAACCAATTGATTGTTCGCCTTGAAAGGTTAGCCCTTTAGCCTTAGAAATTAAAGGGGTAAAAAAATCGCAGAGAGTAGCACATGTGTGTGCTCTCTGCGATTTTTTTACGACACACAATGAACCAATTTTGGGACGATTGTCACAACAAGATTTGTTTTCTTTTCTGACGTTGAAAACCAAAGCGTAAGATATTCATGTTGATAAAGACTTGTCTCGTATAAAAATAGAAACAGTCTAAAAATAAATTTTGGGACGTCAAATGTTTTCTTTTCTAACGTTGAAACAAGAGCCAAAGATCTTCATGTTGATAACAACTTCCGGCTTGTCCTGTATAAAAGGAAGAGTCGAAACGGATGCTTCACACATTTTCTTCTCAGCATTCAACACGTTCAGATCGTTTTATTTTTCTCTTCTCAGTCTTCGAACATGTCAATCACCGTGAATTTCGTGGCAAGAATCAAGCTGATTCAAGAAGCCGGCGAAACTGTTGCTGGAGAGTTAGAATTCACCAGCACATTCGACGGAGACAAGATTTCCGTCGTGACCGGCTTGAAGTTTTTCGAAATGCCAAAGACAAACGACGGTCGAAAATTCGTCGTTCCCGTAAAAGACTTGGACGAATTTTTAAAAGATCATCTGTACGAAAAATATTTGAAAGGAGACGATGGCTGGGAGTCTAGCGTTGCCAGTGACGAGCCATGGACAGTCAAGTATCTTGAAGATGTGTTGCCACTCGTCTTTTATCTTCCCAAGGCAACGATCGACGAAATGTTGAAAATCGAAGAATAATTGCCTTGAAAGGTTAGCCCTTTAGCCTTAGAAATTAAAGGGGTAAAAAATTCGCAGAGAGTTGCACTTGTGTGTGCTCTCTGCGAATTTTTTACGACACACAATTAACCAATAATGGGACAATTCAAAAAGAAGACGTCGACCGATTTCTTCACAGACAAAGACTTGATTCATGTCACTCGAGAAAGCATCGTGACCACACGATCATTTGGGACCACTTCTCAAGCTTCTATTACTTTATTCGTGAGCCGTCCGAACAATAAACGAGTACGCGTCGTGTCAACAGTTTGAGAAAAGCCACTCGCTCGATTGTGTTGCTCGGATGGCTCGACAAGCGAACATTGGAAGCGAATCCCGGCTCATTCTCTTGGCTCTGACGCATTTTCTTCCTAGGTCCGATCGAGACGGTTGGTCGGCTTCGTATTCCTTTATTTAGACTGACTGTCAGCCAGTCGTTGTTCATTCCGAGAGCTGTCTTCTTGTTCCGTGATCATCTCGACAAGAATAAAGACACACGTTTGCAAGGACCACGATGCGAACAACGAGCTCACTGATCGCCAGCTAGGATCTTTCTTCCAAACGGTAGACGAGCTCTCTCAGCTAGAATCAAGAGACACCAGTCGCTCGTCAGCGAACGAAGCGT
>JAPDSC010133995.1:0-14187 GCA_026290005.1 Latrodectus geometricus
GTTCTTTTTCTAGATCAGTTATTTTAAATTGAAAATATGGATCACAGGAAATCGAAATTTTAGAAAATTTAATGATCATCCCCGCTGTTGCCGAATGAATTCACATAAAATATGTGTTACCTTGTTACATTAAGAATCTGGATTGCATATTCGTAATTATTATTGGAATTAGAGCAATATATATATGGTAAATATATTAATTCCTGAACCTTGATATCTATCTCCTCAATTATAACAATACGCTCTGACTTATGTATTCTCTACGAGTTCTTGTGCAAATAACATCTGGTTCTGGTAATGTTAGGTAATTTGCTGTTATAGCGACATCTGGTAACGACTTTTTTTATATGTGGATGGATGTTTCTAGCGTTCGAAAACTACTTTTTGGTCAAATTTGAGAGAAAAAAATCATCATAAAAGCGACAAGAAATCTAAGTCTTTCTTCACACCTTGAAACCAGAATTTTTGCTTTTCAAAATATATATCCATTAAAGCATTTTTGTTTCAGTACAAAGTAAATTCCTCTGACTTTATCTTCTAAATAATTGGATTCTTCATCAGTCTTGAATATATGTCAGAATATCTTTGAATTATTTCTGTATAGGTGTTTGTACTTTTTTGCAAAATCCGCATATTGCATTACGAAAATCCTATTTGAATCTTTCAATATATATCGCGTGAGCTTTAAATTTGAGATCAGGAAAATTAATAAGATGAGATATTTTTAAAAATTTTTAATCGTTAGTAAGCCCTGAATACGCTGTTCCATGGCATTAGTTTTGTATAGTTTTTACTTGAAATTATGTTTTATCCTGTAGTGTAAGATTTCATTTCGGCCCATCGCTTGGCGACAATTGTTATTCGTAACAAAATATAAATTATATGCTGTACAAAAGTTAAAATGTATCCAATGCGCATTTGGAAAATGTGAAATATTTCTTATGTTTAAATGTTAACGCAAGTATTTCATTTTTAAACAAGTAGCATCGTCTTGAAGTATTAAGAAAAGATTTAATAGAAACTTGTATAGGTTATCACTCTTGGCAATTATCTTTATCTCTGATTTATCGCTTTTGGCAAAGATAGAATTTTATCTAACTCTTTAATCTATATTATTAAACCATCTTCAAAGTAAGAAATATTTGATTTTATTTTATTTGAGTAACTTTTTCAAATCCAATAAAGAAACTTACTCCCATGTGCTAAGGTCAACAGATCAAGGGGCGGAAGTGATAGCTTTTGGCTTTGTGAGGCACCCTGTGGGTATACCATTTTATTCACCAAAAGTGAATGGGTTATCGTTGTTTAGAAGCGATTAAGCAAAAGTTGGTTGAATTGCTGTTTGAGTCCAATTCGTCGCAAACTTGGCGGTAAACGTGCCAAGCATAGGTACATGGATGTTTTTAATCCTTGATGCGCTCTTTATGGCAACCTTTGGAGGAGAGAATTGGACGACTTAAAGAAAACAAATTTTCATTAATATTAATAAACTGTAATACTAATAAAAATATTTTTATTAATATTTCAGTGTGTTTTTTGTTATACAACTCGTTAAAAAAAAAAAAAAAAAAAAAAAAAAAAAAAAAAAAAACACTATTTTATTTCTGTCGCCTTATCAACGGCGTTTTTGAAAACATGCTAAGCAGGGTGCCCAAAAGAAAATTTTCACCCAGAAGTTCCGTTGAAGTATCACATTTCATCTGAAAGACATTGAGACCATGACATATTTTACGTGCTCCATCAGCCAACACGACTTATCTTCGGGTGAGTTTGGATTCGAACCTATTACCTTCCGATAACGAGGCAGAACCTCCTAAGCCACTGCAGATCCAATCTAATAAAGATGTACAAGATACTATTCTTCCTATTAAGCTTTCATTTTCCACTTTCTAACCTATAAATATATTTAAATAAAAGAGTACATATGGAGAGAAGTAACGGAAGCACATCACATTAGTAATAAAATTTTATTTTGCGACAAATTCTGTGTTTTTTCCACTTTTTATTTAAGCAGTTTTCTCTTTGAAGGACATTCGTGTTATTTAGAGATACATAAAGGCCATTTTTTTCTAATAAACAATGAAGCTAACAGAAGTTATTATGTATGTACATCGAGAGCTACATTGAAACTAAGCGTACCAAGGTTGCAAAAATAAAATCTTTTATTTGCTCGTGTTATCATAAAGCTTAACTTGAAATCCATATATCTGTGTTTGGTATGTTAAAGCTGCAGAAATAGAACTTATCCAAAAAAAAAAAAAAATTAAAAGAATTCTGTAATTATGTTTATACACCTGAAATCCATCAAAATAGATTTTCTGCGAGATAATAAATAAGAGAGTAAAGAATTAAGTTTTTGCTTATTTAATTACGGATGTGCCTTGCTTTTTATAATTTATCTTATGTCATCTAAATTTAAATAGGTTATTTCTTAAACATTATTCACAATAATGTAAAAACTCATAGAAAACAAAATTTATAACTGATGTTGACTTAAATATGAAGACAAACTGAGTTCTAACTTGAGATGGACATTAAATCAACATATTTACAATCATTAACGGTAAAAATTAAAAGGCGGTCATTTATCTACTAAGAATCAACACCAAAAAAGACCAAAGATATCGCAGAAGAATTTGTCAGATGAATGAAATCACAGCCTCTAGTAAAGTAGGTAATGACAAAATCAGTAGTCAGTATAGTCGAAAGAAAAATAGGCTTTGGAATATCGTTGATATATAATAACTTATGTGACTTAAATACATTGAAACAGTTGATCTGGTGTTGTACTGGGCCTGTAGGTAGCCCTGAGATGAGGTCTACCTGTTAGTTAGCAGTCGGGTCTGAATCTTCGTAAATAGGATCCAAGCAGAATAGTTTGTCTACTACCGCAAGAGGTCACATGGAGGATTTTGCAACCATGACATATTTAATGTGCCCCAACCACCATTAACGAATACGACGGATCTTTGTTTGGGTCGGAATTCAAACCCACTACCTCCTGATAACGAGAACGAACCCCCTAACCAACCAACTCGCTGTGGGCCTTCAGTTGATTTTGCCCGGGCTAAACCACCCGATGTATCCCGGGCAAGTTGTAAAAGCATAGACCACACCTCCTCCATGGTTATAAAGAGATGGCAAATGAATTAATTCTGATGGGAATAGAACTTCTGAACACTATGTGCCACATGTGGTCGCGCATTATCCTGCAAAAAAATGGCGTAAGTATGCTGTTACCTAGATTCGAACACCTCAGATTCAGCGATGCTTCATCACCATATCAACAATGGCAAGGGTTATCACATAGTTTTCTGTTGGATCCCAGGTCATGTAGGTCTAGAGAGAAATGAAAAGGCAGATGCAGCTGCTAAAGCTGCATCGTTTGTACTTCATTCATCTGTCCCTCTTTTCGACGTGAGAAGGGTTGTAAAAAGATTTGTAAATTCTCTCTGGCAGGAGTCATGGAGTATGCAGGGCGCAAACGAACTGCGTGCCATCTTTCCATACCGCCTTCCATCATCAGTTTTACCGTTACGAAGAGCAGTTGTCAGATTGACTCGCCTTCGTATCGGACACACACGTTTCACACACAGACATTTGTTCATAAATGAATTGAATCCATGGTGTGAAACGTGTGATGAACAATGTACTGTTTCTCATATTTTAATTTCATGTCCATATTTTAACATTTACCGTTTTAAATATTTTCAAACCGACCTTTTAACCATGTATGATTTAGTGGGGGAGCTACCCCACCGAAACCTTTTTGCCTTTTTAAGGGAAATTGGTTTCATTCATTTTATTTAAATTTTGAAATTGTATTTTCGTTTGTTTTGATTTTGTATTTATACTGGATTTTAAACATATTTTTACACTATTTTTTGTGTTTTAATTTAATTTTAGTGTTGTGCTTGGGTTTCCTATAATTTATGAATATTTTACACAAAGTTTTGGCACAGCTTGTCCTTTTTGGACCTTGCGTCAGAAACCCCAACCAACCAACAATGCTTACTAGATGGATGTGGGAGTGTAATCCAATAGCCCCTTAAACCTTGAAACAGGGTGCAGAAAATATGGCAATGATCAATGCAACAGCTTCACAATATCTTCAGACTCGAATCCAGCAATCTCCAGAAGTAAGAAGCTGATTCATCAGTAGACAAATATCATTCCATTGTCCATGTTCATCATTCATTGCTCTGTTAGTAGTGGATTTGATTGAAAGGTAAGTGGCAGCCTCTTTCTTCATAAAGCGCCTGCAGATGGCATTACAATCGTTCGTGATGTAAAATACAAAAGGTTTTTTTTATCTCATCTTCACAAATTTCACGTGATTTCAAGATGCTGTTCAGGCGGCCAGCAGTATATAATTCAAGTAACAGATTAAAAACAACTAGTTAGGCAATAGTATCTTTTAACGCAGCTATAAAGTATTTCTCTTAAATTGCAAAGTTTAAATTCTCTGAAGTATAATTCGCAAAATACCTCACTATTCCTTCCGAACCATTTGACTTGGAGATTATTTTCCTTGATAAGTTATTCAGAATTGGCAAAAATGAGTCTACTAGCATTTCGTAAGCATGGTCACTGGAATGGAGGAAATATTTGACAAAATTTCTGGCAAACACTATTCAAAAATAGAAAAGTAAAGTGAAGTGAAGAAAAGCTGATGCAAGACAACACATTGTAGCCATCCTTAATTTCTGAGTGGATCTTCTTGGATTATCATAGCTATTAGAAGACAGTGGCATCTATAGAAATTTAATAAAAGTAATCAAACTTCAAGAAGACAATTCTATGGTTAATTGGTGATTTGATATACATGTGTAAAGGAATGATGAAACTTCTCCAGAAGAGCACCAGATGGCTCTCTGCATTGGTTACGTCATTACTTCCAAAAAAACACACAATTGATTTAACAATACTTTCAGTTTAGTGCGTATACAGTAATATAGCCGGCATATCCACGAACATCTGGGGTTTAGAATGCATCAATATTATCTTTTTGATTTATCTAATGATTAAATTCTTCTTTTACTTGAACTATTAAAACATTAGTCCCCTACCCTGTCTAGTGGTTAGCGTACCTGAGTTCGAATCCCGGCTCGGGCATGGATGTACATTTTCTTTGTGTTTCTTCACCTTTAATTAGATGATGGATGAATGTGGCCCGTCCTATAAATGGGTTTGTGGTGGTGTGACGTGGGTAGTGCTACTCGCCTCCATGACTTGATTCACAGGTGCTCACCGGGTAACGATAAATGAGTAGCAATTTCCGGCCTCGTTGTGAAGGAGGCTTGGTCACCCAAGTGCCCACCATCGGAACAAAAAATTATCACATAAAGTTTTTAAACTTAGAATGGGACATGGTATAGTTAAAAATAAATAATTGAATAACACCTTATATGACATAATTAGGACTGGATTGTCTTGGATTCCAATTTTAAATATAGTTTTAATCCATTCTCATTTCGAGGAATTCTCAGGAAACCAGACTGGTTAAAAAAATGGCAAAGTTATATGATAATTTCGGTATGAAGTTTAATTAAAATTCCCACAGAGATTTTACGTCTTGAATTTCAATTGATTTATGAATAATAGGCAAAATAATTTTTTAATTTATTAATGTCATTGTCGCATTACTCTTTTGTCAAACTGATCCTTTATTATTAAAGGAAAGCGTATTTAAAAGCAGAATTGAAGACCATTTTTTTTTGTCACTCTCTAAACAAGATTCGCTATCAAACGCAGTCTTCCTGTGTAAACGTCTAATATTTGCTCAAAGGTCAAAGGGTATGAAGATTATCTTCAGGTTTTAGTGTACAAACAATATTTTGTATGTACCAGTAATATGTATTAACAGAATCGTGTAAAATGTCTGGAAATCGAACCAAATCACTATACCTAAAAGTATCTGGTGTCTAAATTATTTAAAACAGAATCGATAGTTTCTAATAAAATCCCTTATGCATTGATTATTCCAGACATACGCATACCAATAGTATTGTCTCACTATTTTTAATATATTTATCTTGTGGAAATATATACAATAAAATAAAGATTCTTTTAATTTCCTTTTTTGTAATTAAAGATATCTAACTTGTAATCCTTAGATACAAGCACGTGCTGATATACAAGGTGATTTTTTTTTTTAAAATGACAGTGTTAAGAGCACCCTGTAGCGCGATCCAATAGCCGAAATGGCACCAAACTTGGCATTTAGATTAATCAAAACATGGGGGAAAAAGGATTCCATAAAAAAAATGTTTTAGTTTCAAAACTTGACGGTAGGGCTTTTTGTGGCGCTACTGTAGTTTACAGTAGGGAGAATCAGCAAAAGCACGGGTATCAAAGAAAAATGCAAAGGTAAGCCAGCTCCAGTAATAGGTGCTATAAAAGCAAGTAGTAGACAGCTCTCACATTACCGGAACGTACGTTATTGATGAAAATATTACATGAATCAGTGTAATGCATCCACAGCTCTTCAGGAATTTGGAACCAGAAAAAAAATTAATTATTATTATTTCGAAGAACGGTGCTTACATTGAATGTGGTCTAATTTCTCTCCCTGGAAGTTAATGTGGTAAATAAACATTAATAATTTAACTGTACGATTGTATATGTATTAGTATTTTAATTTTCTCACATTTTACACATTGTTAAGCGCCACAAAATGCCTTAGCGGTGATTTCTGGAACTATTTTTTTTTTTTCACGGAATAATCTTTCCCGTGTTTTGATTAATCTAAATACCAAGTTTGGTGCCATTTCGGCTATTAAATAGAGGTACAGGGATTATGGTAACTCCACTCTGCGATTGAAGTTGCCGTTGATTAAAAAAAATTCGTATTTTCAAGTTTCATTTTGTGCAATTTATAAGCTATTAAAATAATTATTGTTCTGTCGGAAGGGAAATTCTATTTTTGACATTTAAGAACTTTGTGATATAAAATTTTGAGAACTAAATTCTTATGCATGTTGAAAATAAATTACCTGGAACACAAAGGAAATTGTAATAGCCTTACGAGCTGAAACATTTTCTGTGTTCGCTTGGGCAAAGCTAATCAGCTGATGGCTTAGAGCTATGTTCAATATATATTCATTCAACAATTCTATATTTCAATTCAATTCGTATGTTGAATTCCGCTTCTGCTGTCTATATTAATTGCAGTTAAATGTATAAGCTTCTGTTGATAAAAAGGTGAACATAACAAAACCAACACCAAAAGAAAGTGTTTTGCAAGGACAGCAGTTTTTATATTTTTACTTCCCATTTTACATTCATAAGCGTTGCTATTTTTTTTATAACTTCCTTTTTCACACGAAAAATGAAAGCAGTCTTCAAATGGATACCAAATATTTCCCTTATATTTAATCAATCTACTGTTGACTCTACAGTAGATAAGGACCGATAAAATATTTCCTAAAAATCGAAAGTTCTAAAAGTACAAAAAAATGTAAGATCTTAAATAATTTTTTACCAAATTGCTCTTCTTATTTACTCTTCTTATTTCATTGTTAGAAAGATATTTAATATGCTTTATACAAAATAAATCATATGCAAAATAAAATTCTTAGAAACAGTTTTTACTTTCGTTTTAGTAATTAGAAAAATCAGACAAATTAATCACTCATTTTTCTCTTTAAAAACCACATTTTGTGAAAATTTTTAGGATTCAATGTAACATTTTGTTTTCTTATCAGAGTCTTGTCAGCTTTTCATCTGTTTGTTTTGGTTACGCTCACAGCATTACTTCATTTTTTTTGTTTGATGTGTGAAAGGTGTTTTTTCTTGTTTCATTCATTATTCTCAATCATTTACTCATAAAATAATTCTTGCGTTCAAATTACACTTTCAAGAAATCCGGAAGTGAAATTTGGAGCTGTAGTCCGTTTCTTGTCTAAGTTTGTGAATGAATAACACTTTTCATTCAAGTCGTCGAATGAATAATCTTTGATTTTTTGATAATGGTGTTATTAAAGGGTGCAACTTGAATATCGTTCTTTTTGCATCAAGCAGATTCACAAGTGCCTGCAAAAGCAATTTACGATGTTTGTGTTTGAGGCTATTCCTTGTACTCTCGTACGACGACGAGTTATATCAAATGGTGCACAGTTGAAAAAATATCATTCATGAATTTACAATTTGAAAGGTTTACGATTCTCAAAAACACGATAATCCAAGTTTACCTATCGTAAACTAAAAAAAAAAAAATAATAATAATAAAAAATAAAAAATAAAAAATTGGAAAATATGTATATATAGTAAAAACAAACGAAAGAAGCCTGAAAAAGTGTTTTCAAAAAGATTTTGTCTAAATTTTAGTTCGTAAATGAGAATTTTCATTTGATTTTTTTCTCTTTATCATTGTAATGCCCAGCCACTATTCTTCGTAAAATCATGTCTGTTTGTAAATTAGAGGTTATATATATAACGTGAGTTTATTGTATGATAATTTTAAAGTCCTAATTAAAAAAAACTCAATCGTAGAAACGTATCTCCCTATCTTTAAACAAAAGAGATGGCTTATCTTGCCTGATAAATTATGGCACTTATCTTGAACATTTTAGATTAAAAAGATTTAAATTTATTTTGGATTATTTTCCCTCTAATAAAATTTTTTCTTTGTGGTAACAATGGTATTTATTAGAGTTTAAACTAACACTTGTATCAACAGAATTTATTACATAGGAAGGAATGTATTGGCTTTACATTTCAAAATCTGTATTTCATGTAATCTTCTATTTTTTTATAATTATTATTTTCCATGATATAATTGTGCTTGTTTATTTTCATGAATTCCATGATAAACCACCAAAACTTGTAAAGCATCGCCAACCGACATTTTAGCTTATTTTTCTTTAAAATGCTACATTATATACTGTCTACCAATAAATATTAGACACATGTGATAGAAAAGAAAAACTAACTTTATTCAAAATCAATAGTTGGTAGAACCTCCACTAGAGAAAGTATGGAAAGTATGTCCCGTAGTGTGAACCTTCTGGAGCATACTTTCCACAAGTCTTTGTATTACAGCTAGTGGTATTGTCTTCCTCTCGTCTTGGAGTATACATACAAGTTCCTTCACCGATTTCGGACGGGTAGCGAGCTCCATAATTCTTCGTAATCCAACTTGTGCCAAGAAATTTTTTGTCAATATATTGAATCTTTAAACATGGTTTTAGTTCTCCAATGGCTCAGAAGCTTCACGCTACTTGTTGTTAAGATCAGCTAAGTGATGTATCATTAGCCAATGGTTATGAGGGTCACCCCATTCTATCTCACTATGTTGGGGACGTGTGTACGTTAATCTATGGCGTTTATATATGTAAAGTCCGGTTAATCTGCGCTTTAGGTCCCCTACTTCGCCAACTCACGAATTTGAAGCGTTTTCTCGCGCATGCTCAATAATTATTCGTTTGTTTTAGCCTTTTCATTGGTCGCTAATTAAATTTCACTTTGAAATAACGGTAGAATTTTCGCCATGGCATCGGTGTTTTTGAAATCGCGCCAAGGAGGGGACCTAAAGCGCATTTTCACCTAAAGTCCTTCCGCTGGTTTGGTATTTATGTGGAGAAGGTGCGAGCTCAGGAGTGTCCTTGTCACCCGACCGTGATTCAAAATTACGGTGCTTTTGGTGATGGGCAAATATTACAAACCCCTTAAGCTTGAGGTACAGACAAGGCCTCACCTTCACCGCTATAAATGGATTTTTCTAATCTTTAGGAGGATATTTATTTCGTAAAAGCTCTCGTTGGCTATGAACACATGTTTAGGTATTATTTTATTAGTTTGGGGAAAGAGTAATCCATTATTTTTTCGGTAGACGTCTGTAGTGATCGCTATCTCGTGAGGTATCTATCAAACAATTTCAGATTTATGCTCGTTGGAAAGGTGACATTTGACACTAAAATATCCTCTTGCGGTTTTTTGTTTGATTCATTCAGTTACGAGTACAAGGTTTTAAAAATGGAAGACAACAAACAGAAAATTCGATACAGTTTCGTTTTTCTCTTGTAACGACGAAAAAGATAGCCGGGTGGCTAAAATTGTGAAAGGTGTTTATCGTCCTATATAAGACTGTAACAACCAGTTACGTACAATTTTTGTTTCGTCGATTCCGTTCGGGTATTTTTGATGTTAGAGATGCACCTCGCATGTGGATACAGCATCGTCGAAAATGTCTATAAAATATCAAAAATGATCGAAGTGAACCGCATGTCAGTAGTCGTAACGCGCAAGACCTAAAAATCTACATGAAAGCTGTTTTAAACCTTTTTACAAAGCGAATCTAAAAGAAGTTACAAAAAGTTCACGTAAAAATAATGGATTTCTTTTTCCCCAACCTTATATTTGTATAGATGCGAGCGAAAGAGTGCATAATAAACATATTCCGAAAACTTGTCAAATAATGTTTTTCAATCCAAAGCAAATTTATTCAGTGATTTAGCATCGTTCCAACAATGGTGTACGTATAAATAAAAAGTTCCTAAAATATACACATCGTAAAACTTATTTAAACGGCTAAATCTGATAAATTGATTAAACATTGAGTTCTTGTTGAAGTATTCCTCTGTTGGATTTTAGGAAGGAACTTCGTCGAAAATATCAAATGAAAATTCTTATTCTCTGTTGCCCGGCGAATTTTTGTAAGGGGTTGATGTAAGAAGCACTGCACGGTATCAAATGAAAATTATCACGTTGTTTGCCTCTAACTTAAAACAAGCCAAATTTTATTTCGAAATTGCGATTGCAACGTTTGTGCCAATTATTTAATCCGTTATTGAACACACATTCGAAATCATTAAAGTTATTTTTGCTGTGATACCATTAATGTAACACTGCTTAGGAAAATTGCTTGTTTTAAGAACGGAGACATGATTCTTTCCTTTTTAAAACGGTAATCTAAGCCTAATCACTGGGGGTAAATAAAAAAAATATATGGCAATAAATTCCATTCCATTTTTAAGTACATAATTATGTTTATTTAGAAAAACAATTTTTTGAAAAGTAGTTTTTTCATCGCTGCCGTGAATGTGTTTCTTTTATCCCTATAAACTTCTGATTGGAAATAATTCTGAATGCGTTTTCATTATTTAGTGACTTCGTAACTAAAGGGGTACTTTCAAGTGTTCCATACCTGACTAGACATAGGCACTGCATTATAAAAAAAATACGCTGCTTTTTTTTTATTTTATTTACGTAAGCGCATAGAAAAAAGGCTTATGAGCCATTTATGGAAGATTTTTTCAGAGTGAAATCTGCGATAGGTAAGCTGTGAATCTTTGCTGCGAAATCATATCCCAGGATTTACGGTACTAGCTAGGGCCACGATGGCCTGATTGGTGAGGGCGTCGTTCTCGTTACCAAAAGGTGGTGAGTTCGAATCCCAGATTAGCCGAAGATCCGTCGTGTTCACTAATGGTGACTGGGGCACGTTAAATCCGTCGGGTCGCAATGTCCTCCATGTTCCCATAACAAATTAATACCTGTGGGGGTGGTTGGAGCCAGGCTTTGGAGCTTCACTGGTTTCAATCTCTAAATTGGAAGTTTCAGGTGGTGCTGCCATCTATGAGCCAAAAGTCGTACTTCCAAATTCGACTGAGGGTGCTCTATTAAAACGGAAGACGCTCCCTCTCTAACTTCATTCGCCTACTCTCTGTGACGAGCGGGCTTGGCGTCGCCAAGTGTCATTAACAACAACAACACAATGGTACTAGCTAGCCTTTTCATACATCGCAATTTTCGGCCGCCGAGGCCAAATTTCAATCGGTCTCGTGACCAAAAGGTGAGTTTCGACCTGACCAAAACGAAGATCCACCGTGCCCACAAATGGGACATGTAAAATAGGCCTTGATCATAATGTCTTCATCTGTGAAAATGTGGGTAGAGAGTAGAGTACCATTTCGGTTGTCGACATCGTCACTTGACTGTGATTGCAAATTACGGGGAAGTCCTACAAATATAGTCGGAAGCTCATTACAACAAAGCAATTTTGCTACGAAAGCTATGATTACCACTAGAAATGGCGCAGCTTCTCATTAATGGACTTTGCGCCATAAAACCCAACCTAGCAACCTACCACGAGAAAAAGCTCCCTTTTATTTATCTATGTCGCCATAGAAACAAGACGCGTTTTATTTTCGACAGGAGAAAAGCACTAACTTTTGTTGTCTGAGCATCTTAAGGCTAACATGACCAAAAATATCACCAATTCATGAAATGAAATTTAATGCTACCAGACAACTTATCTGGAGCTCTCTTTGTGGTGGTAACACGTGATCTCCAAGAAAAATAGCTGTCCTGCGGTATAAAAAAAAAACAACGCGAAAGGATTATTTTATTTAATTTGTTTCTGAAGTATTAATTTTATGTTTAAGAATCTACTACGAGTAAAACAACTATAATTAAATATTTTTTGAATATTTAATGCACTACATTTTCATTTCAAAACACAAGTCTATTTTGTTGTTTCACCTAATTGTGTTTTACTGTCTTTGTTTTTGTAGAATTATGGTGATTGACAGTGAAGCTTCCTACAAGGAAATCGATGGACTTAAAGTGCCGCGCACAGTACTTCCTGTTTGTTACCAATCTGCAGTTAATTACAAGCCTCGTGATGGAGATGTCATCATTGCATCCTTTCCTAAGTGTGGAACCACGTGGTTGATACAGATTGTCCTTCTCATTTTAAGAAGGGGAGTGCCACCTAAAACGGCTGAAGAATATTTCTCAAGTACACCGTTTTTAGAGATGGTAGGAGCAGAAACCACAAAGAAGATGTCCAAACCTGGATGCATAAAAACCCACCTACCCTTTGGCAGGTTGAATTATTCCGATGACCCGGATGTGAAATACTTCTATGTGGCGCGTCATCCGATGGATTGTTTGGTGTCCTACTTTTTCCACGTGCAGTATTTCCCAACCTACTTCGCTTCTAGGAAAACATTCAAAGATATTTTCCAAGATTTCATCGAAGGAAAAGTGATTTATAATGACTACTTCGACCACATTTTATCATGGTACCCACATCGTGACAAGCCCAATGTGTTTTTCATCACGTTTGAGGAAATGAAAGCCGACACTCAAAATACCATCCTGAAAATCGCCAAGTTTCTTGGGAATGAGCATTTCGAGAGCCTAATTTCCAATGAGGGGAAAATTCTGAAGGATGTCCTACAATACAGCAGCTTGGACTACATGAAATCTACCATAAACTCATTTTATAAGGAAAGATTTACCTCTCTTTTGCCTGTAAAGGAGTGTAAGAGTCAGTCATTGCAATATTATCAGAAGATTTTGCGTGAAGCTTTGGACAAAGGTCATCCGTCCAAAGGTGACTTCATCCGAAAAGGGACTTCAAATGAAGCAAATGGTCTCTCGGATAATCAAAAAAATATTTTAAGAGCTTATATACAACAAAAAACAGTCGGTTCTGATGTCATGAGTTTATGGAAAAGTAAAAATTTCTAAAACTGCGTTTATACTATTAACATACTTAAGGTTTACTATCATTTATTATGTACTTAATGTATTATGTAACAATTTTAGGAGAGTTAAATAAATTTGTTGTTTATTGCTATAAATTCATTTATTTATTAATTTTTTTGTTAGCTACAAATCTAGAATGAGGGCATTGAGCCGATTTATGTGTATTAGGTTGGGGGTGGAGAAATCCGCTATTTTTTCGGTCAATGACTAATGTTTGGTATCTCGCAAAATGTTATTCATACAATTTAAGATTTATGCTTGTTGGAAAAAAATCACATTTCACAGTAAAAAAAATTGTATTTGGTTAAATAAATTATTAAAATACAGGTTGTCAAAAATGGAAGTCAACAAAAAGAAAAATGAAGTACGTTGACGCAGTTATATATATAATATATATAAAGTGAAAATAAAAGTCTGGCAATTGAAACGGGAATGTTGTTTATGTGGTTTTTATGCTATAACATCCCATGACTAGTTATAAAATGACAAATGTCCGAAGCTGACCAGCATGTCAGTAGTCCAGAAGTTGAAAGTCAGCCGACAAAACAATTTGAAATCATTTGTGCACAGCTACTCAAAAACATGTAAACTTGCCTTGAATTTCAAGTAAGAGTAATCTATTTATTTTCTCCCCGTACCTAATATATACATTCTCTTTTAAGACATAAAAATAATATATGATGGAACAGA
>JAPDSC010134005.1:0-17988 GCA_026290005.1 Latrodectus geometricus
AACATGTTCTTATAAGAACAGAAATTTTATTTTCGCAGAAGTTTTTTTCACATTGCTTCAGATGTAAAATTCAAATTGCTGACCTTTTTTTTTTTTTTTTTTTTTTTTTTTTTTGAGATGCAATGATTTGGAGATAACTTATGAAACGATAGCGCGATTTTTACCAGAATTGAGTGTTGGCTTATTATCGGGGAAACTTTGTACCAGAAACGCAGCAAAAATTGTTGCAGTGACAAAAGAATGTTAGTTCGAAGTTCCGAAATTGATTTCATGAAACGAGGAACGTTAGACAAGTTTACCTTTGTGTTATTACAAGAAGTACATCTTGTTAATAGGCCATCGAAGCAGAAAAAGAAGTTGTACTGAGATACGAAAAGGATTTTTTTCGTTAACAAGAGCCCAAGTTAACCAATTCGAAATAGACTTCGTCAAAGTGGCAACAATCCCCATAATCCAACTATATGTATTCTTTTGGCTTTAAAATATCATGTGAATAAAAATGAATGGGCTATTGAACACTGAAATCGAATGAAAGGGATAGGAGTCAAATGCCACATACTGTGATGAGTACAAACTAATTTTAAAAAACAAATCGGAACTTGACGAGTATTGGTTTATTTTTTAAATATAATAGGTATCATGTAAATTTTAAAGATACATGATTTATATACAGTAATAAATTTACAGTCTCGTTATTTTCTGATATTTTTATTTATATTGGTTAAAAATGTTTGTGCTATTTAAAGATCTTTTGTGAATATCTAATTTTATACTTCTTAAATATACTGAAAGTAAATAATAATAATAATAATAATGCTCTTATAATATGTTTTAAAAATTATTTTCATTGCTTTAATGAATACAGGATGGGAAAATATAATTTTATGATAAAATTAGAACCAAATAGATAATAGTTATATTTGGTAAGAGGCATATAAAGAAGTAATTCAATGATTATTTTTGAATATTCATTTATTCTACATTCTTATTGAAATGATATACGATATATCAAATCAAATTTAGATTGAATGTCTATAATGTGGAGCATTATCTTGCTTATAATATCTGCTTTAAATCCCATTAATATTGTATCAAAAAGTAAAGTACTATTAACATTGAATATTTGAATTACAACGTATTTCACATCAACCTGTACAAAGCATTTCACACCCAGGATGTGTTTTTTTACCATAGTAGTGTATATTAATGATAAATAGTACAACTTCAAAATAGCTGAAATAGTTTACGTAAAATAACATTTTGTACCCTTAAAGGAAATTCTAGAGCTGTATTACGAAACTGGGAATTAAATGCTTAGCACTCTGAAGTTCAATTATTCTTCATCTGAATTACCTAACTGGAAATTAAATACTTTGCACTCTGAAGTTCAATTATTCTTCATCTGAATTACTGTTTTGGCTGCTGAATGTCTGAATCTTCAGAAGAACATCTTTTATATTTGATTTTTATCTTTGGTGTGAATTCTTACAGTAATTTGGAACTTACTTAAAATTTTAGAGGCTGGCTAAATTTGCTCACATATGCGAATAGTGGCAGTTGTGTGACGAATTAAAACGCACAACACTACTTCTAAATATAAAACTGTCAGTTGTGTTTGTTAGTTTTCTGTACGTATCCTTTGGAATTTTAACATCTATTAAGCTGTTGAAGTAATTTCCACTTCCTGATGGTTCTGAAGCAATGTTTAACAACGATGAATGCTTAGTCTGTGTTAAATTTTCTAAATTCTGTGAGATGTAAAAGGAAATGGCAATCAATCACTTGGGACATGTTTGGGTTGCAACCGGATCTCACATTCTGTGACTTGTCATGCCTTGTTCTAAGTGTTCTTGTAATGTCAACTTTTCAGATGTGAGGAAGACAAACATTATCGATATGACATCCCCTGTTCCAGTGAAAACAACACAATATACAGATTGAGGATATAATTCCCTAACTTTGTTGTTCCTCTACTAAATTAAAATTTCTTAAAAACCCTCAAAAATAATTGAATCTTCAAAACATCAATAATTATCACAAGTTTTATAATTTGCTTGCATTTTGCGGCATGTTTTCACATTACATTTTAATTAAAAACTATTTTATACCCAAATACCACGAAAATAAAGATGAAATATTGTGAACACAACGTCTAAATAATTTGGACTGAATTCACGTTTTTAAGTATCTAAAACATGAATTCATAAATGAATTTTTGAGTGTAAGAAAATTCATTTACAGAGAATAAAATCATAAATTCTTACAGATTTATCCTTTATTTATTTTTTTTCCACTTAAAATTTTCCCTTTCTTGAATTATCTGATTTTGTTTTTCCTTTTTTTCAAGATAAGGAAGACATCAGTATTTATGATTTCTCTTTTACAACTCTGACTTTAATTACGTAATATTTTAGCTATAAATTAATAATAATTTTATCTTTTAAAAATTTAAAAAGGATTTAAAAGCCGTCTGTAAATTTGGTTATCACAAAATAAGAAATGCAATAGTATGCAGATATATATTTTGATGGCTTAAATTAAAGGAATATTTTTATAATAATATCATTTTCTTCAGAAAGTTATTAAAGCAGGATTGATTAGTTTAATAATTACGGTGAAGAAATTAAACAATTTTATTAGAATTAAATTTGAAAAGTAAATATCTACAAATATATTGTTATTCTATTTAATGTTTTAAATTCAATAAACATGTCAAAAAAAAATGTTTTTCTTTTTTTTCCTTTCCAAACTTAATCCATTAATAGATTTTTAAAGAAAATTTATTAGAGCTTTATCGTATATTATAATTTACTTTTCCTATTTCAATGATATAAATAATTTCATCAAGTTGTTTGTTTAAATATATGACTGATTTCAGGGAGATATGATGCAGTAAATGTTTTGTTATCGATTAGTTCAATATAATAATCGATTAGTTCACTTTAGCAATGAAATAAAATATGGCTTCTTTCAATGGCTCATATTAATAAATAATTTTTTTAAAATTATTTAAAATTATTAATATTTTTGTTTAAAATCCGTATCCCATTAAAAATTTAGAAGAACAATTTATTAATTAAAAAATAGGAAAACATAGAAAAAAATTAAACTTAACACTATTTCTAAGAACTATTAGAGCAAATGTAAATTATTGGTGCAAATTATCGATGTATTTATGAATTCATACATAATGTAGTATATAATGACTTACATAAAGTAATTATAAAACACAATTCTATTTTCTGCTATCAACTTGCAATGAAAGTAGTATTTTATATTATCTAAACTGATCTTCAAATATAATAGTGTTAATTTATAACATCTAAACCGTTTTTCAAATATAATATGGAACTTTTTATGCTCTATTCTGGTAATAACCCAGAATAAAATCTTGATGATAATTGAATTTTGACTTGATAATTTTAAGCTATATTTTAAAGTAAATTAATAAAAAACACAGTTCATAATAAATAAATATTAGCATTCCACATTTTCTTTATGCTAATCATAATGAATACTTATAGCTCAATATTCATGATTAAAGGAATACTTCAAATTCAATTCTCGATTGCATAGAATTTCTGCTCTATAAAAAGCATTATTTTCGATCTTGGCTAACAGTTTACTATCCTGATAAAAAGCATGATATAATATTTAATAAAATTTTACAATGAATTCATGGAATTATGAATTCATGATTAAAGGATTAATTCAAATTCAATTCTCGATAGTATGGAACTTCTGCTTGATCAAAAGCATTATTTAGTTTAGTACTGATAAAACCCCTGTTTGTAATCTCTCTCTTGTATATTGAGATTTATTACAGCTAATAAGATTAGATCATTAGAGGCTAATACGATTAGATCACAAGAAGATTTGGGTAGGACAGCCCTAGCCCTGTACTCGATTTCATCAAACTTAGAGCCTAAATTAACAGTGTCACTGTCTCTTTAAAAGAACTTGGGATGTATTCGAGACTATCACAACCCATTCTTATATGAACACAGAGCAATGTAACCATTTTTAAGCAAGTTTATATTTTTCTAAGCATATTGAAAATTTTTGGAATTAGTGTGTACTTAAGTACCATTAGAAATACAAAATGAGCTAATGCTAAAAGATCAAGTAAAGTTTTTTGATTGTTTTTGCCCAACAGTCAAAGGTTTATGTCTAATTTTGCAACTTTTGTTTTCCAAATTTTTAATACCTCTACCACTTAAAATATATTAGACTTTGATTATTAAACAATTATAGACAACTTTACGGGTTTCGATTAGCTCAGAATGGAATTTGCTACCTTCAATTTTTTTATCGCTCATCGATTATTTTTGTACAGAAAAAAAAATTATTTTTGGAAGTTGTTTAAGGAAAACTAATTGTTAAATTTGTAAATAAATAAAAAAAGATAATTAAAATATAAAAAGAATGGAAATAATAAAAATAAGAATGAAACAACGAAAAATAAAATTACAAAATTTTAAACTTTATTTCTTTACGCACACACGCACAAAGCCTTATTTATTCTAGCCTTTTTTCCATTTTCTTTTAAAATATTTTAACAAATATCTTAATAAATATATAGAGTTCAGTTCAAATTCAATCCTTGATATTTCTTTTAAGGATTTTTTGCTCTCTCAAAAGCAGTATTTAATTTAGCACTTCTTTCATTATTTGCCAACATTTAACTATTAAGATTGAAATTATGATATTATAATCAATCAAATTTTATAATGAACAGATGGATCTTAAAATACATAATGACAGGAATAACTAGAAGTCGAATCGCATATAATAACACTTCTACTGTACCGTTATTTAATATTTGTTTTCTTATTATTATTAATATACACAGCAACATTCGAACATTGCTAGTGTAATACACGCGGTGAATTTTTATTGTTGCCACTATTATTTTATTTCCAAAAAAAAAAAAAAAAATTTAGTGTTTATTTTAGGAAATGCTAAATATCTTTCCGCATATTTTTAATGAATATACTAAAAATTTTAATTGATGTATATATATATATATGACGTATTAAATTGAGATTTTTTATGAAGTAAACATTAAGCATGCAGTTATTTCTTTCCTGGAATTCTATTATATTTTTATAAATTTCTAATTGTTTTCTTAAATGGACTATATTGTTATTAAATTATTAAAATTATTAAACCAAAATGATCTTTCATTCAATTATCAAAACTACTCACGAATAGAGAGTCTATAAATTATATAAAGATAGCTTCAATAGTAATGTGATTAACTTATGAAAAGCGTACAGATTACTGGAGGAGGAGATGATAACTATTTTCTTATTGTTAATTTATTTATTTTTCAAAAACACGTTTTATATGTAAAATACGTAAAAAGTTTTAAGAAAATTCACAATTGGTGATGATTGTTGGAAATTTTTCATATGATCAGATTCCAGTATTTGCGAACCGGACTTTCCAATTTCTGTAAGGTTCTAGAATTTCACAGTTCAGTTTCCTGCCCTTACTTAATGAGAAACATAGCATCCTGTCCTCATACCATTGTCCGTTTCCTTATCTTCTAGGAATCGATGCTGTACAAAAGACCAGGGCAGTGCTAGGAATACCTGGTAAACCGGTCTACTCTTGACCCCCAAGTCCCTTGTTTATATCCCCCTAGGTTAAACTTCTTTTTCAAAAACCAAAATAGTTGAATTTTATTCTTGTACTTGTGCCCGAGAAGTAAGGAGCTTGCGATTTTTCGGAAAATTTCCCACGTGGTGTGGGATTAACATTTGATCGTGTAAATTCTGTGTGCTCTTAAATTATTTCGGTGTTTCTAGTCTTTGGTGAGTTTATTATGAACTTTGTTATTATTAAGATTGATGTTGTGTTAATGTTTTATATAGCTGTTATATATTAAATTTATGAAGTTACTCTAGCACGCGCATTTCAGATGTTTGAAACACGTGTATTTTATAAATAATGCTGTTATGTGAACGAAAACTTGCGAATTCTCACGACTTCTGCAATTTTTTTTATCAATAAATGTTGCTATATTATTTACAAATCAATTTTTATTATAGCTTAGTAACATTCTTATTATCAACCCGATATTTATCCGCCTTAATTTATTTTTGGACAAGATGGTAATTTTAGACACAATTTCATTAAATTTATAGATCCCCTAAAAAATTAAAAAGCATAAATTTTTATTAAAATACTAATAAAGTCCCTAAAGAGGGACTTTTGATTCAATATAAGCTTTTATATTAAGTATCCAATTGTTTCTGAAAGATCCCTGTTTAGGTATAGACTAGTTCATTAAGTATATCTCCTTATGTATATTTTTAAATCGGTATAATTAAGAAATTTTTAATTGTCATGAAATTATCATAATTTTATTCGTTTAATTCATTCTTATAATATTCGTATCAAAACAAATAGAGTTTTGAATAAGATTCAAAGTTTATTAAACATTAAATAAAAAATTCCTTAAATTTTTCAAATGAAAAGATTAATTAATATTATGAGTAAATTATTTTGTTTCGTACATTGTATTTCTAATTCAATGACAAAAACAAACTTTTGGAAAAATTTATTGAAATTATTAAATGATTTTGTTTAATTATTTTGATAATTATTTTACTTTGATATAAATTATTTTGATGTAATATCAAATATTGCAGCAAAACTTTGAAAATTCATAAGAACATTTTTTATATTTATGTACTAATTCTGTATTTGAAATCTTAATTATGCTAAAAGTCGATTCTTAACTCATTTTAATAATTTTGCAATTTCTTCTTTTGAAAAATTTTTTATATTCTAAAGCAATGCTTGACATTGCTTAAAAAAATCCATGTAAAATGCAAGAAATCTGCTTTTAAAAATATTAAAAGATGTGATATATAGATGTATCTGTGCATGTATATAAAAAATATCAAGTTCTGATTTTTTTATAATTAATAATTAAAACTTAAAATATCTTATTTGTCTTTATATTTCTGAGTTGGATTTTGAATTCTGTTAATTTGACCATGAAGAAAAAATATTAAGTACCAAAATAATTAGTTATTCAAAAACTATTGCCAAATATTTATTTATTTTATTTAATAGGAGGTAATTAAATAACATGAAAGCATATTATTTTTTGAAATTTCTATATTTCAATTTGATGATTTATCATTTTAATGATCATATATATAATCATTTTGTAAAGTGTTATTCATATTTAATTTATTGATTTTAGAGTGGGAAATATCATATTTACTTTTTAAACTATTTAATTAGAAAACATATTTTCTCATTTTCTTTTCAAATGCATATAAAAATGAATAAAAATCTAAATATTTATCTGATTAATAAATGTGTAATATTTTTTTTTATTTATAAAAATTTTTTACGAAAATTTCCTATTTAGATGTTGTTTATTTGTTTAGTATATCATCTTATGCTTATTATTTATGCTGATTATATTTGTTATAAGCGAGAAATTTCAATGTTATGAAATTAATTCATTTTATTTATAATATACGGAACATTTTTATTTAAAAATCTTGTTCTTTTTTATTTTATTTTATTTCTGAACCGGAGATAAATTGAAAAAAAAGCTTTTACAGAAATATAGAGTTTTTTTTTTTTTTTTTTTTTTTTTTTTTTTTTTTGAACTTATAATATGGAATAAGTCAATGCGCTCATAGTTAATCATTAACTTTTTTTTTTAAATATTTCGATCTGAACTACTATAGATCGAAAATCAGTCAAGCTCATCTAAGAATTTTACGTGGTGTTGTGTATATAGAGTTCAATTTTTTAAATAAAAAATATCTGATTTGTTATTAAAAATCAAGTTAAAATTTTAAGTCATATATAACATTTCCATATCTAAAAATAACTTAAAATATTTATCTACAGATATATATTCTCCTAATAAATTAAATAATTCTGATGTATATCTTTATAATTATTTTTTTAATTTTAATGAAATTTTGTTCTATAGAAATACTTAGGATTATTAAAAAAAATTAAAAGTTTTAACTCAGGTTCCTGCTGCGAAAATCACATTTGTTACTCATTAAATTATAGTACATTTTATTTGCTGAAAATCTACATCTTCTAACTTAATGAAGTTCAAAATCCAAAAAACTAATTTAAATGTCTTATCATACCTTATAAAACATTAAATTGTAATTAATGGAAAAAGTTCATTTATTTTTTTAATTCCAAATGATTTTATGCAATAAAAGTATAATTCATACGAGTTTCTGAAAATAATTTACGACTTGTTGCATACATTATACTTGCTAACATTTTAAAAATTAGCGTTTCTTTATTTTAACATTCAAATAACTAGAAAATACATTATCATTTAGTAAAATATTCATATAGATAAAATAAGTTAGTCTTTCAAGCAGCCTAATATACTCAAACATAAATGTCTGTAACAAAATCTTAAAACCAGTGAAATAAATTATTACATAAGGCCGAAAACTCGTATTACATTTTCATGATATTTAAGTTATCCGTCTTTAATTAAGGAGCATATCGTGTTTTCGAAACAGGTTGCACTATGATAAGAATATCATTATTCTCCAGTGCTTTCTTTGAAGACAAGCAAAGTAAATATTAATTTCAAAATATAACCACTTAATAGAGATAAGAATATCTGCCTGCACCGAAACTGCTTAAGAGGGTATTGACTATCCACTATTTTTCTCAACATATAATTTTTTATTTTCTTTGCATTCAGTTTGTTGAGTATCAGATAAATTTTTTTTTAAATAAAATAAAAAAATTATTAAATAAATATTTTTGTGCAAAAAATATTTAAAATTTCTGAAAATCAATAAATTATTTATATTAATACTATTATATAAATAATTTATTGTAAAATACACATCGTACGTAAATATTGTTTTTTTTTCATACTATTCTAATTATTATTTTTTATACTAAATTACCGGTATCCGAAAATAATATTGATAATGAGAAATTTAAAATGATGGAACTCAATAACATATTTCTGACATAAAAAAAGAGGAATAGGAATAGTAGGTCAACCAGTAATTATTCTTGGAATTACTAACCTATATTTTTCTAACAAGAAATCTATGTATTTTTGTGAAAAAACATGATTTTCATAAATAGCAAATAAAATATTCGAAAATTCGAATGTATGTCTCTAGAAATTGATAGATGTTGTTGTAAAAGCATCAAAGAAAAATATTATGAATAAGTGAGAATACCTAGTATCAAAAATTATTTAAATATTTATATTTCATGCATATTTATTTGGAATGAAAACAATTAGTACCACTTATTTATAAACTTAAATGATGCTTTAATAATAAAAAATATCAAAATATCACTGAGACAAAAAATAACATTTTATATACTTTTTAGTAATTTCAACTTTATAATTCATAAATAATTTTCACAATTTCATTGTGAATTAATATATTTGTAATAACAATTAAATAGCGCCTAAAATTAATCATGCGTGAAAAATACATTTTTTTTTAATGCTACATATTTTTCCTGAACGGCCCAATTATTTATTTTATTTGTCTGTTTGCCAAATAATTTCATTTTATAGTTTTTTTCCAAACTTAAAAAAATTAAATATGATTCATAAAGTGTGTTTTATTGTAATAAATTGGATTTATATTTCACTGTATACTCTGCCCAAAAAATATAATTTTTATGATATGCCAATTATTTTTATTAACATCAATAGAATTTTCACGGAAAAAGTTAAAATTTTCTTATTGCTGAACAAAATTTAAAAGTCTATGATAGTAAGCTTATCACGATCTAATTGTAGTTATGCATTGATTAGGCAAGAAAGATTCTAGTTTCTATTTCATATACTAATGAAGACAGTAAGAACGGGGTTGAACAATTTACAAGGATCTTTTAAGCAGAGTAATGTGTTTAAATTGTTTTATAACCTACATATTAAACTTCAAAAAACTATGTGATTACTTGTTGCCTTTCTATGAATAAATGTTTTTCAAGATGCCCCTTGCGGAAATAGAAAATTTTTTCTGTTTGTCACTAAACATGTTTGAAGTAACACAATGGTGCCAAAAACACTATGGAACGATACGCAAATAAAAAATTATACAAATTTTACACAAACTTATAAACATAAAAATAAGATTTTGTTAAGTTTATAAGAAACTTAAAAACTAATATTTTTATCACCTTATTTAACATCACCCAATCGACGTCAAATTGTCGCGAAACCAATGGAGACCCTAAAATATAGGCCATCCGCCTTTTCTCTTTCAACATCCACATTTGTTAAAGTGGATGTTATGGATGTTACTTTCACTGCTGTATTTGACTATCATTAAATGGTAAATTAGCGCAGCTTGTCCTTACTTAAACCTTGCGTCATTAAAACCAATCAATCAACTTAATTGGTGAACTTAAGTATATTTATCATTCCCGGTTTGAATGAACACTTGAAAAGGATCATCTTTCAAGTGTTCATTCAAACTGATGAACGTTGTGTGATGTCCGATGACATGTTTTGAGTATATTTTAATCATCAATATAGAAAAATTAGGTGTACATTGTTTTCATTTAATGTATTGACTTAATTGATACACAAATAGTAAGCTTATAGACACTTTCTTGAAAATACTCTCGCAGTTACATTGTGGCTGGTTATCATTGTCAAGTGATTTCCTTTCAGTGAATTTTTAGTGACAAAAATAAGATTTTGTATCTTTCTTACTTGATTTAAATTTCTTAAATGTTGGCATTTTCTGATCATCATAATTCTATTTGAAAAATATTATTCATAATAAAAGTTACATAATATCTCATCACAACTGTTTTGAATATTTCCTAAATTAAGGAAGTAAAGCTAGAAGCTCCTGCTTAATATTGATTGATTGATAAGTTGAACATTCCTAGACATTTTACTCAATGATCATTCTTACGGTTACATTGTAATTCGGGAATCATTCCGTAATTGCAGTTTAATTATGAATGGTGTTTGATTAGAATTACTTTTTACTGTTTTTAAGCGTCTTAATTTAAATTTAATTTATTGAGGTTTCTTCATTGGTAATCTTTCATATTTAATTGTATATTTTTTATGAAAGGATTGTTGGCCGCAATTATTTATTGTATCATTTTCCAATGTCCTAAATATAAAAAAAATTGTATAAACATTCCTATTTTTATATTAATTACTAGATTTTAATCAAACTTATCCAAAAAATTTCGTATTTTGTTAAATTTTGAAAATTTGATTTTAATTATTTTGGGATTAAAAAATTAATGAACAAATTTTACATTTTAATAACTGGTTTATTTTATCATGTATTTTTTATTGTTCTAAGACCATAAAATTAAAACAGTTTATGATTTATAATATTTTTTTATTCTGCAGATGTTGACGGAGTCCTTGCAAATAAGCCCTCCGACATTCCTATCCTGAAAGTATCAACCCATATTAGCTTTGTGACAGTCTTGTGTTGTGTCAGTGTTTAGAATTGCTTAAATTTATATCCATGGCTACTTGGACCAGGAGATGTTCAGGGATGACCCAGGAAGAAGTCGATGCTCTTCACATGAAAATCGCCATGAAGCAAGAACAACACCTTATACCTCTTAAGGAAGACCTGGCTGATTGGTTGAACAAGACACTCGGTAAGTTATCCTCAATCAAATCTATTTTAGAAAATGTTAAAATTTTCCTTTTAATTACTTAGTTGTAAATATAATTTAAAGCTTAATGAGCTTAGATTAATGCACATTGAAGAAAATGCTTAGTGTTAAATTTTTGGATGGGCAATATTTCTCTCGTGTTATGCTTACATGAAGATTTTATCTTCTACGACTTGCAAAACAAGCAAATGAGAAGAAATGTCATCAATAATATCAGGACACAAAGATGCTGAAAATTATCAGTTAATAAAACTTGAAAGGAGAAAAAAGAAAGACGTATATTAATTACAGACTTGGATTCTTTAGAATGCAATTAAAATTAAAACTTTTTTTTGTGTGTGTGTGTAAAATCGGATTTGTAATGGCTAATTTGTTGTCATTTTCATACAAAAGTGAAATTTAAAAATTTCTTTTTTATTCAATTCAATACTTTATAGTATTAATATTCGTTATAAAATAATATGGATATTATAAATAGAAGCCCGGTGGTAGTGGTAGCGTTTAGCACTCCCAAAGCACTAATCCGAGGTTCTATGCTGAGGCTGGTTTTTTTCAATAATAGGTCGATGAAAATGAGAACCAAGCATGCTTGGGAATTGAATGCTAGAGGTTTTACTTAAGGGCCACCAACTAACTAGGGCATATGCTTCGCAACCCAAAGCCCCAAAGAAAACAGATATAGGCATTGTGGGCCTTGGCTCCACTATGGCCTATCGTGCCACAGGGTTTAATTTAGTGCTTAGGTATAATAAACCAATATTTTTTAGAAATTAAATGCATTCTGTTCATAAACACTATTCGTATAAGTATATAAGTAAGAATTCTAAACATTTCTCACTTATTTACTTTTAAATCGTTCCCTATATTTAAGCGTGTACTTAACTCTGATGTCAAATATCATAAAAATAGTGTTCAAAATTCTGCTTCATAAACATCGATGTCTTTCTCCATTAAACATTGTGGTTTTATTGTTTCTGGGCAATTTTTAGATTTCTTTTTTAGTCGTTTTTTTTTTTTTTTTTTTCCCTTTCCCAAATATGATATTTTCTTTTACAATTATTAAGATAGCTTCAATAAAATTCCTAACTATAAAATAAACTATAAAGTATTTCACTCATCAACTTAATATACTATCATTACCAAAAACACAAGCTACTTATTGACTTTCTTGACCTAAAAAGCAGCTCCCGCTAAATTACTCTGTTGAGGTTACAATCTGAATGTTAAAAATCAAAAAATAAAGCCGTCTGCTGCTACCACAGTAGCAGCTATAGACATAATCTGTCCCAGTCACGTAAAAGTCGGTCTTTTACAAGTTCAGCCACCCGAATCGCAAGATCTCCCTTGCTTATTTTTAATTTTTTGGCAACGGTGATGAGAAGGATGACCGATTTTAACACTTCCACCTTCTTAGTTTCTGTTCACCCTTCTAGTACGTGATGTAGAACCCAACATTTAACTCCACTACGTGCTGTAGAAGTTGATGGACCGAATCAAGGAGGATTTTTTTTTAAAAAAAACTAAGAAGCTTCGGCTGTGGTTTTAAAATTAATAAATTTTTACTGGTCACTGCGGCTATTATGTTCTGGCTCTCTTACTCAGTGTATGAATTAAAACTACATTTTCCTCATGTTACGTATGCATTATTTAGTATTTAGTTTAAATCCGATTCGTAAGACTTGTTAATCACTTGAATTAGGTAAACGTAGGATTTGCGTCAGAATTACTCGGTACACAATCGTGAAAGGGATTTATATACTCATAGGGCGTTTCCAAGTTGCAAAGATGAAAAAGACCTTAAAAGAAAGATTTCTATTTTTTTTTTAAATCATATCTTTTAATCTAAGAAATTTTTAAATGCGGAAAGTCAGGTATGTCCTGTTTCAAAAAGGGCATTACTCGAACCTAATTAGTTGATATATTAATTCAACATATTATACGATTATTATTTTGAAGGAAGCTTTATTCTCACGCTATGTAATTTAAGTACTATCTTCCTAAATGTATTTTAAATGTGTATTGAATTTACTACTTTTAATAAAATCATGAATTTGTGAATTAATTAAGAGAATTTAATGCTCCTACTGAAATATTCAGAAAGTTTGCGAACAATTGTTAATTTTTATTGCATTCCCGTTCATATGTTTGAAATATAATGAATTGTAGCGAATCAAAAGTTCAAAATATTTAATAATGAAAAAATTAAAAAATTTTTTTTATCAATTTATCAATCGACTTGTTTTTGTTATATTTTAATTTAGTCCCTTATGCATTGTTTCAATTGTTAATTCTTTTTCGATCCATAAATTTATTAAACAACTAATTATATTATATCCTGTATATCTTTTTTATAACTAATCATATTAAATCAACAGCATTTTTTTCTTTAAATAGTCTTTAAAAACAAGAAAAAAAAAACTAATATAGATAGTAGTTATGCTTTGCTAAATGATTTTTAGTTTATATAACGATCTTATCGCCATTAAAATTATCGATTTATCCGGGGAAAGCTACAATTAAAAATGCTTCAATATAATTCCTAAGATCATAGATATTAGTACTTAATCTTTTTTATTCAATTAGTTGTTCACGCAGTTTCATTTCGTAAGTGAAACGAGAATAGAAGGACGGGAACAATTTACGACTGCGTAATGAAAACTTATTTTGAAATAAAACAAGGTTCCTGTATCTTCTTCCAATGGAAATAAGATAACTTAAGGTAAGATCGGAAGACCCGGTGCCTAATACTTTCACCTCTTCCGCCTTACTGCTTGATTTGCATTGATTTTTTTCAAACTCCAACCGTAGGTAGGTCACGGTCGCTTCTCTTCGTTCAGAATGCGAGTGAACTTGTTTTGTCATTTACGGATGGCATCATTCGAAACGCGAGCTTCTAATTCAAGGTCCATTAATATTTAGGATTCTCAGATTATGTAAATAATATAGATCATCAATTATATTGGTAATAAAATTTGTAGAATTCTTTAGTGATCAATTTTGCCGCCATTTTTTTTTTTTTTTTTTTTTTTTTTTTTCAGTTTCAATTAAAACATATTCCTTGAGAAATTCTCGCATTGCACTGGTTTCCCTACTTCTTAAAATTAGTCATCGTTATGGTTTTCCAATATTCTGCTCATTTTATTGATACTTGAAAATAAATAACAGGTGGTACCAAGACAAACCTGAGTTATTTAAGCTATAATCGGCTTTGTCAAATTACGTTCAAAAAGAATTCCGTTCCTCGTAAAGATATTACAGTTGTAAATTTGCTAATGTCAGTTTGCCTTGACGTGAGCTGTTTCGTTTTGAAAATATTCACATTCGTATATCGTCATTTAGAAGCGAACACTTTTGAGTTACATAGCAGATTTTAAATTAAAAGCTACAGCGAAAGCAAATAAAAAAAATAGCGAGAAACATGTTAAGTGAAGTGAAAAATAAAGCACGCGCGGTATAAAAGAAAAATGTATAAAATACGCACTTTGTAAATAATTCAATTTTTTTCATTTACATATTAACGAAGCAAATATATATTTTTTTAAATATGTTTAACATCGTTTTAAAAGTTATTAGAAGCTAAATATTGATAAGTTTTACAAGAATCTTCTCGAAATTATCGTTCTTGATCGATCTCGTTATCATCTTAAGTTTATAGCACTTTGCGATGAGGTGGATGTAGACTGATATTTTTCATAATAAATGCTTTTTTACTATACAATATATTAAGTTTTTAATTATTCAATGCACTTTTTTATTTTATGTGACACCCATATTATCAGAAATACATATTTGAGACTATTCGCCGGAAAAAAATTGCGCGGATTATACATTATAAGATACACACAATCAAAATGTTCGAAATTGAATATAACTCTTTAAGAATACTTAAAAAAAGAACATTTCCTTTATAGACAAACTTATATTTCAAATTTGAGATAACTATTTGGAAAACTTAGATATAAGCAATTCAAATCGAATCTATTTAGTTTCGTATTGAGCTTGAATTGATATTAAATTATGAAATGACGAATCTCCACACAATGGGATTTTACCGAATTTTTTTTCTGGTATTTGGCATTATAATTATTTATAAAGTGTTCTTTATTGGAAACTATATAGAATAAAATTCAACGATTTTATATGCTGGTCGTGTGTATACTTGGGAAACAAAGTTTTCATTTTCTTCCTTAGCCAGGGGAAAAATTACTCTGTTATAAAAAGTTTTAGTGGGTATTTCGAATCATTTTCCGCATTTTGGAAGGTGAATTTATTCGAAATGTTTACTATGATTGTGTGAGTCATTTTTACTATCCATTAAAATTAGTTTGCCAGGATTCAGAACTATAATTCATTTATTCACTAGAATATTCCGTATGAGTATTATATCTTAATAATTTCAGTATTACGATTATTTTGAACGTTTTATCTGGCAACCTTCTTTCCAAGGCTAGAAAGACTTTGCTTAATAAAGCTTTCGTGAAATAATTATTTTCAAGAATATTTAAAATGCATAAATGGTGCTAATAATCAAGACATACAAGAGAAAATATGAAATTCCATTTATCTGATATTTGTACCTGACACTTATTAGTCCCAATGACCTTTAAAAACGCAATGCATACTTAGGGGTTGTCGATCCCTCTTTAAATATTGAGTATTGTTAATAATTCTCTTTGAATCCACCACTCTGTTCTGTGTGATAAACGTTAAAATTATCTCTAGACAAAGTTGTTGACATTAATATTCTCAGGATTACATTCGAAATCCGGTCCCACGTTTCATTTGATGATAAGAGAACCATCACCTAAGAGAAACGTGCTTCCAACATATCACTCGAAGCTTTGAACTTGAACTATGTAATGATTAGCAATGTTTTGAACCATAAACCTGTTTCTGGGTGCCGTTTAATTCTCGGTTTCGTTGTCTAATTATTCTTTTTTGCTAGTATTGTTGACTGAAGTGAATTTGCCATTTTCGACGGGGACAATTCTTGGCGCCTGTTTAACGTGGGAAAGGGCGTTATCGCTGTCACTCATTCAATGTGCCATTGTTTTAGATCTGAATAAATTACCTGTAACGCTCATCGCTGTATTTAGTGATAGTTTTAATTTTTTACAACCATTTATGTGAAATTTCATAGAGCTTAGAACACATGATTTTCTTTCATTCGTTTATTATGTTATACACGTAGCATTTTATTAAAGGGTTTTATTTAATTGCAATACTTATGAACATATTTTTTGTTTACAAATATAATTCAAAAACTGCAAATCATCTTTATAATTTGACGTTACTTGCATTATGTATGTGATAACCTTGATTATTTTCCATATTTGTTATATATATATTTAATGATATTTGAACTGCATTCGAAACACCCAGTTCCAAATCATTAAAAGAATATCTCTTTCTTAAATTTAAAAAGGGTCGTATATTAGAAAGCAAAATGCCATTTTATATTTTATCGAATTCACAAAGTTAAACTTGAGTTCCGTATCAATAGATCAAGCTCAAATTTTGAGGAGTTTTTACGAGATACATGGCTTTGATTAATTAAAAATTAAAGTTATATAACTCGTAAAGGAGAATATTTTTTTTTATTTATAATGGTGGGCACCTTTGAGCAAGTAAGTACATTAGCCGCAACAAGGCCGGAAACTGCTACTCATTTTATCGTTACCCGTTGGGCACCTGCGAACCAAGTCACGGAGGTACGAGTAGCATCGCCCATGCCACACCACCACAAACCCGCTTATAGGGCGGGCCACATTCATCCATCATCTGAGGAAAGGACAAGAAACAGAGAGAAAGAGAAAGTACATCCATGCCCGAGCCGGGATTCGAACCCAGGTCCTCCCCATCCGTAGTCAGTTACGCTAACCGCTAGATAGGTTAGGTGGCGTAAAGGAGAATATTATTTTAGCGTTTATACACTAGTTAATTCTATCGATTGTATTTATTTGTATTCGATGTGGTCTTGTAGTTCGATTATGTTTCTCAGAAAGTAAGTTCACCTATTCGATTCCAGTTGCTGTTAAACTTCGAGGTATGAAAGTTGCGTTTATGCTTTATGCGTGTCTTTCTTTCCGTATGGATAATTTTCATTTTTCAATTTTTTTACTCTCGCGAAAATTGAATACAGGCCACTATCTTTGAAAAGTCTCCTGGAAATTTAAATGTCTTAAAACGACTTTTAAATGTTCAGTTATCCACTAAATGGCATCGAAACTGACTCCATTAACAAAAACTTAAATCATATTTTCTTTTTTTTTCCCTTTTCAAATTAATAAAGTAAACATCCGTTATGATTTGAATCCAACATTTTTTTTT
>JAPDSC010134009.1:2541-22686 GCA_026290005.1 Latrodectus geometricus
ATTACTAAATTCATACATTTTATAAAATTTTTAATCTATATTTTATATTAGTATTTGTATCAGGATTTAAAATTATTAAAATCATGTTTCAGATACTTAGGAGGAACATATCTTAGACACAGCTATTTTAGCTCTGTAATCTCAAGTTAATACTTTAAGATTGCTGGGTTATCTTTGATTATGTTATTTGATGTAATATAAACAAGTAATTATTAAAGAATTAGGCAATTTAAGAGTAAATCAAAATTTAGTAAAAAATAACTTAGAAAAATTTCATCTTATTAAACAGTGACTGATTAAAGATAATCATAAATTGAAAAATAAGTAACAAAAACCATAAAAATATCATGAATTTGCAGTCGTGATTATTTCATAATTCTTTGAAGACATTTTTTTATCATCAAACTGTGTGATTTGTATTTAGAAAAACTTTTTTTTTCAAAATGTTCTGAAAAATTACGAATTGCCAGAGGAAAAATATTTTTGCTCAAAAATCTGAACTTTTTTGTCAATTAATTTTGTAATTGAAGTGCTTACTTTATTATAACTGATAATGACGAAAATGCAATATGTTACCTTCCTCTGTAGGAATGTCATACTGTGCATGTTATTTTAACATATCAGTAGTGGAGGAAAGTAGAATGATTAAATATCAATTTTCGAATATGAAGCACAATATTGCATTAGATAACATACGTAGCAATATTGCTTGAAACATCTGTTTATTAATTTCATTTACTATTCATTTTTTTTTTATTTAATTTATGAAACTCTTACAAAAATTCTTAAAAAATTAAAAATCTGACATTTTTATTTTTATATAATTGGGATTTTTGAATTTAATTAGCTATTTTCATTGATTTTAGCACTTCCTAAACATTTTGATAATTTTGTGTAATGATTACTATTTGACTGTCAAATTAAATTAATCCTTTAAATAGTGTTTTCAAGTGAATGCTAATATTATAAATTTTATTTATTTTACATAGATTTTTTAAGTAATTTTTAGAAGAGTGTATTTTGATCCAGGATTATCATTTTAAAAATATAGGTATTGTATTTTTAAGCTTATACAATATTTTATTTTTAAAAATTGTTTTATATACTTTATACAAAATATGAAATCATTTAAATAAATAATTTATGCAAAAATTTACATAAATTATAATTTTTGCATAAATTATTCAAATCACATCATATATATAATTCTGATACTAGTTGTGAGAGAAATTTTGCTACAAATTCATAAGAAAAGACTGTATTTTTTAAATCACATCATATTTTTTTTTAAAAAAATAGTCTTTTCTTTTGATTTTTTTGTAGCGAAATTTCTCTCACAACTAGTGTAAGGATTGCAAAATAGGCATTTCAGTCTCATTTTATAGAAAATTTTAAACATTTTGTTAATGAAAATTAAAATAGATATTTCATTATTGGCTAGAAGTTAAACATTCAGAAGGTAAGTTGCATTAATTAGCTTGTACATTTGTTCTCTCAACTGAATGGCTTCTTTTTGCAATACTTATTGGCAATAAAACGAAAATCAAAATATTAGGAATCATGACAAAAATTTTTGTAGGAGAGAGGTTATACAGATAATTTTATGTTGAAATAAGTTTTCCATTTTGAAATTCCTTATTTAACAAAAATTTATAAAATTAAATAGAATGTGCCTGAGGAATTGAATAGAATAAGTAATATTGTCTTTCTGAATTTTAGAGGCATTTTTTGCAATGATATTAAAAATTGAAATGTTATATTTAATTCTTATCATGAACTTACAACTATGCATTCTTGGCCAAAGGTTTTTTTGTTAACATTAAATGCTTAATTGGTAATTAAAAAAATCTATTTCTTTCCCCACAAAGATTTGATTATAATTCTATTGCTTTGACATTTTTAAAAGGGATTTTATTTGATGATTCAAAAAGAGACAGGAAAAAGAAAAATGATTTAAAATGCATATTTTACTTTCGATATAATTTAAGTTTTAAAATGCATGTTTCACTGTAAATTGGAATATAGGAATGCAGCAAAGATAAATTTTGATTAAGGAATTAATGGGAAATAAAAAAAAAAGAATGAAAATAAATTAAGGAGGAAGTATCACTAGAGTAAAAAAGATGTTAAAAAGGAAACCAATGTTATCACACAAGCGAATTCAGTCTTTGTGATAGTTCATTATTTTTATAATGATATTTCTCATTTGCATAATTTAACTTTAAATAAAGTGTAAATATACTTCAAGAGTCATCAGTTACAATTTGAATGGATCAGTCATTTCTATTAATTCTATTAGAATGGACCTATGTGATTGAATAACTCAATTATTTGTTTTAATTGGTTTTTATATTTCTTTAGAGTTATTTTATTTGCTTATGTTGCATTTTTATGTTTGCTAACAAATAAAGTAACGTTGCTTTAAAATAAATTGGATCGTGTTCTTGTGAAGAAAATGAAATTTATTGTTCAACAATTTATTAAAATTATTGTAAATACTTCTTGCAAATTTGCCTGCTATGCATAAAGGTTAGTTAAAATGCAGTTTAGAATTTTTTACCTCGATTTTTAAAAAAATTAGCAAGTTTCGGGAAGAATATATAAATGTTTATTAAGTGGACACCACATTTTTACAAATTTAGTAATAATTATAATGTCTGATTGAGAAGTCTATTTATCCTCTGAATAATATCATTCATATTTCTTAAAATTTCTACATTTAATTATTTTTTTGTTTTATTAAAAACTTTAATTTATAATTTAATTTTTTTTTAAAATTCAAATTGATATACATAATGCAAAACATTTATTCTGTGATTTGTTTCTTTTGTTCAAATTTTTTAAAATGAAGTTAAATTTTTGATTTTGATGAAAAATTTGTGTAAGTAATTCAGCAGGTCATGGTCATTACTGTTGACTGAAGGTGAATCTGGTAACAAATGAGATGGTAAAACAATTATTTCTCGAGGAAGTGTTACATGTGAAGGAGATGTAATTCCTCTACTAAAAGAAGGAACTCCTATTCCCTTATTATTGGTAACTCTGAATTTTATTTAACAAGGTAAAACGTTTTTTAGCGATAATAATTAAAAGATGAGTACAATTTTTGTTGCATTTCTCCTTTTAGATCATTATATTTACCAATTTCTTTTACAGTATTTTATTTCTGAAATTATTATCTATAAGTAAAAACAATTAATGTAAAAATATTCAGGATTAAAATTTTGGAAAAGAAAAATTCTCTGAAATTAATTGCTTCCAATTTCTTCAATTAGTTAGTATTGTTTGTAAATAATTTTTGTCTGCTATTGTGTACAAAACTTAATAAGTTTTCTCACATGACATAATTAGCATTTTTAAAACTTTGTAGTATTTAATTTTAATTTCTAATTAATTCTTTGTAGTATTAATTTAATAAAAAATAAGTAATGCAAATTTTTTTGAATTTTGCCATATAATTTTGCATTTAGAAAATTAATGAAATATCCAGGCTAAACACAAATAAATTTATGAGAGAAACTAATTTTTGTTATTGTGACAGCGAATTTTCTTTGAAAATGTGAAATTTCTTTTTATTTCTTATTTATAATTGTTATAAATATATAATTGTCTTTATTTATAATTGTTAACAATTATAAATAAAGACAATTATATTTCTTATTGTTATAAATTTATTAGACAATTATATTTCTTATTCTTATATTGTTTCTTATTGTTATATTAGATTTCTTATTTTTATATTATTATATTGTTATAAAGTCTTTATTTATAATTGTTAACTTCCATTGTTCATTTTACTTGCACAACAGCACATGTTAAATTAATTTTTTTCAGTGTTTACATTTTTTAAAGTAAAATTAAAATTATTTATTAATTACATTTTTCTGGAATTTATGATCTTTATATGAGGTGTTTTTTATAAATTAATATCATTAAAATCTTTTAAACTTTCCTTTTGAAACATTAATTAAAATCATTCCTGAATTATATACAAATATTTGCATTGTTAATACCATGTATGAATTTCTAATTCAAGTAATGTGTTAATTTTATGTACTTTTAAATCTACTTTTTTAGCCTATTGAAGAAGTAGTGAATGATTCATCAGTATTTGAGTATATATAAAGAATATGTAATCAGAAATTAAATGCGTCTTGTTGGTTTGCTAGATATGAGTCTCAACTTATATCTTTATTAATCAAGTGATCTTCTTCTATGGCAAGTATTGTTTTTTTTTTCATGTGTTTAATAAATATTCAATTGGCTTTTTTTAAACTGATAGTTATTTTTCTAAATCAGCATGTATGGCTACAAATTTTAATATGATATGGTGGCAATGTCAATTTTGCAAGAAATAGAATTTTAGTAACTGTCCTGAAATTTTTCAGAAACAGTTGCAAACTATTTAAAGGCACTGTATTTCATATTGATCCTTTAAATCCCTTTTTATAGAGTTTATAACATTACAGTTTTGCTAGAGAGTAATATTTGTTATTTATGAGTTCAGTATGTTATTTATGAGTGGTATATATATATATAAACGAAGTTTCTAAAAATGATTTTATATAACATTTAATACAGCACAAAATTGATAGACCAAAAGAAGCATCACATACTGAGAATAAATTATGATAAATGATATTTTCATTACTTTCAAGATAAGTTGAATAATTAAAGTGGTTTTAATAGGAAAATATTTTATGAAGGTCTTCTTGATATTTAGTAAATCCTTTTAATAGTTATAAATCAAAAGCTGAGATAACTGCATTACAGATTTAGCATATTAAATGGTTTCAAAATCCTTGATTTTAGAACAATAAAAATTATATCTACTAACAATTCATTGATATTTTAAATACTATTTCCTTCATTATTTTAGAATATAACTGGATTGCAATCCAATACCAGATATGTTCATGAACTCACTGACAAATTGATCTTAAGAGCTATAACAAGTGATGCTGATTATTATAGATATCATAAAACTAAAACTGCACAGTAATCTAGTCAATACATTTTTCATTATTTGTATTCCCTTCATTATTTCTAACATCGATTTTAAACAAACTAAAACTTCACTATACAAAACAAAATATTTACAGCCAAATTTCAACTCTCAACAACAATACTATATTTAATTAGTTTGCTCAAATTACCTGATTCATCTCAGTTAAATTGTAATAATATTATTAAAGTTAGCTCTTAAGAACAAATTTGTTTTTTATGATCTAAACATTAGTTAATACAAAAGTGAATAAACATGATACAAGACATTATTTCAAATGCTGATGATTCCACTAAGTTTATATTACCCATTTTTCTAGTAAAGAGGACTCTTTAAAAATAATTAAAATTATATACACATTTGATTCTGAAATTGTACTGAAGATTCAGTTACAAAGAAAGAATGAGATTTAGTTTCCCCAATTTTTTTCTATGCAGTGGAATAAATTACACAATTTCTTTCTGTACAAGTATAAAAATTTAATTATTAAGCTATATAATATTTAGGATTTCAGATCGTTAACAAAATTCTCCTATTTCAAGTACCTTTTTTTTAAATACAATATTGAAGTTAATTGCATTTTGTCATTTAAATATAATAAACCATCAGAAATTAATTTTAAAATTAGGTTATACTCACACTTCATCAAAATTATATATATTATTTGATTTTATGTCAGAAAGTTTCATTTTCTTGTTTCTCAGAAGACTCAACAAATTTTCTTGCAATTTAGGACAATGAAAACAATCCTCATCTATAATTACTTGAAAGTATAAATATTACATAGATTATAAAACATATGAAGACAAGATATTAGTTTGAATATAAACTTTATTTAGTTTAAAATTATTTTATCTTTTATTAAATAACTGAAAGATGTTTATTTAAAAAATTTATATTTTTTAAAAATTTTAAGTACACTGATAAAGCTGATCGTGCTTTTAACTCAGATCACAATCTTTAAATTTGCTTAATTTCAAAAATGAAAATTGAGACAAAATTAAATCTGATGTAAATTAACATCGAAAGAAACTCATAAAGTAACATCTTTTAAATCTCTTTTTGTAAATGGAAAAACATCTTTTCAAACATTTCTATAGTTTATGAGGATAACAATTTATTTACAAAAACAGTACATCCAGTACAATAAAATACTTTTAAGTATTTAATTCGAATACAAAATAGTTAACTAAACAGAATTATATTGAGCGTACAATCTTAGAAATAATATCAATAAATTGTACTTGTTAAAATATATGTAGCAGCTAATTAAATTTAAAAAAATCATTTGATTGACATCAAATCACTGAGATTATTCTTGGTGACAAATAATTCAAAACGTAAATGAATACTCAAAACAATATATTTCTCTGGCACACAACTAAAATAATGCAACAAATCTCCAATTTTTTTTTAAGAAAATGAAATAGAAGAAGCTTAATTAGAAAATGTGTTAAAACAAAATAAAAAGCATTTCTAAAACTTTGAAATAATAAATTTTAAAATGTGTAATATAGATATTCCTTTACATTAAACTACATACTTCCAAAAGTGCTTAAAATATGAATTTGTTCCTTAATTTAACACAATAGTACACTCATTTATTTATTTTTAACTTTATTTACTTATTAATTTAGTGGAAATTATTTAAATGAATAATTAAAACACATATCATGGTTTATTTATTTATTTATTTATTTTTAATGAATAAAAATTGTAAATAATATCTTTTGTATTGAAATCATTTTTCTCTTTTACTTCAATAAATTATTTTTTATGTGTTCAATACCAATGTAAAATTAAAAAAACTAGATTCTTTCCTTATTCCCTTTCATGCACTCTCACACACATATATATATCTTCAAGCTGAGACATTTTTAATATGAAACATTCCGATTAGGAAGATAACAAAATTCAACAGAAGCTGGAACATCTTTCAAAAGTGAAGGATGTGATTCATGGCACAAAAGTAACCATTGTAGACTATTTGTGATGAGAAATAAATCTTTGAGTGACAGCTGCTCACTATCTTTTCTAGAAAATATAGCATATATAAGAAAGTTACATATTCAATGCTGCTACACTGAAAACCTTTTTCAAATTTAAAAGCAAAATTTATTTAGCTAAATTCATCTTTTAAAAACATTATGATATAAATCAAAGATTGGTACATAGCACCAATCTTCTAGTAAGAGGAATTTTGGATTGCTTGCTGCAGATACAGATTCTAATTTTGAGCTGCTAAGTAAAAGATTTATAAAAAGTATAAGACATTCTGTTTACTTAATCCTTGTGAAAGAAAAAAAATTGTAAGCCATTATTATTAATTCAGATTATATGATATCCATCTTTGATAGCATATTGTTTATTTTTATTGTTGTTGTTATTAGTCACATTATTAGATCATGATGCTATATAATACAATGAGTATTTAAGAAGGTAATTCATAGAAAAAAAAATAGAAAACAACACGTGAAAAATTATTTTTGCTTTGTATATACACTATTTTATGTCAATAATTATGTGCAATGATGATGAAATTACTTTTTATTATATATATATATATATATATAGGGCATTATATTTTTTTAGTTTTTTGAAACATTAATATAACTTATAATCTTCAAATAAATGCAACTCAAAATGACAAAATTCTACAAAAAAATGTTGAAGTTCAAGATCATTTACAAATAAATAAATACGATAGAAAAATTTAAAAATAATAGTTAATAATTTTTTTTTATTATAAGTTTTTTAATTATAAAACTATAAAATGTAAGCAAAAAACATTAATAGAATTTATTAGAAATATTAAAAGAAAATACTTATGTTTTCTAAAATTATTTGTAGCAAAAAGCCTCTTAAATTACCAGGCTTTTGAAACTGGTTTTTCATCCAAAATGTAAGAACTATAGCACTTTGCAATAATTGAAAGATGAGACATAACATCAGCAGTAGTTTCTGTTTTAGAAGATCTAATAAGCATTAAAAATTTTATTTATTAAATTATAATTCACTATAAATTTTTAAATGCATTAGAGCAATAAGCAATTTAAGAAAATCAGTTATATTGAGTAAAATTTTTTATCATTTCAGAAAAAATGTTTAGTTTTTAATTAGAACTTTTCAAAATTGAATACATTTCAGAAAAACTATTAGAAACTATTATTATTAACTATTATTAGATATCATTATTATTAAACTAATTAGAAAAGTTCATAAAAACATAGAACTGAAAGACTTTCTCAAAATTAAATAATAAATCCTTTTAGCTTTTTATATATATAAATATAATAACTTCGGAAAATTTACGTAAGTTTATTATCATTTTTATTAAATATTAAAATGAAATATATTATAAAAATAAGCCATATAATTTTTTGAGTAAGATTAATCGTAAAGAGTTAAAATACATACTATAGAAAAACATGAAAAATATTTTCTAATAAATCTTCAATTTAACATTCTTAAAATTGGTGAAATAGCAAGTTTATGTCACTAAACTGTTATGGGACCTAAACAAATAAATGGACAATATTAAACTTAATACAATCAAATTTAATCATGTATTCAATCATATGATAAAAAATTAACTTCACAGTAATTCTTGTAATAACCTGAAACTTGTGATCGGAACTCATTTCTACTAATTCCAACTGTTTTTACAGATAAATAATTTATACTGTTAAATATGCCTTTCCTACATTGATTTTAAAAATAATCTGTTATATTGCTCCGGATTCTGTTTGAATTTATGTAGTTAAGTGCATGACTTTAGCAAAATATATTTGATTAAGAATTTTTTTATAATAGATAATGATATATATATATAATACCAAAATGACTTTATTGTTCAACAAATATCTGTATTCTCAATATTAAAATATATTATTATTAAGTGTTTTATTATATCATAAACCAGCATAGAATCAAAAGTTACAATCAAGATGCAACAAAAAATGATCACTAACAATAATATAAATAAATAAATTTTAATTGTTTTACAATCATAAAGTGAAATTTATTAGAAAAATATTTATTAATAACTAATGTGATGATATAATAAAAAGTATCAAACTTAAACTATTTAACACATTAGGCATACACATTCTTAAATAATTCCCTGTAAAAAATTTTAAATGAGACATATAATTATTTAGTTTAATCTTATTTTAAGATATTAAAAATATAGTAATTTCAAATTAATAAGATATTAGTAATTATTCTCAGTAAAAGGTATATCTTTAAATAACAAATTATTTCCATTAAAAGATTAAGTTATTTGGAATAGATTTCATGTAAAACAAATATATCATTTGTAATTGAGATCATTGATTTACAATGATTTTATTATTATTGTATAATAATAAATAAAATTTTAATTTATTGGAATGAATGAGTAGTACAAATAACAAGACACAAATGGTGTCATTATTACAAACAGCACATATTATCCAGGGATTCAACATAACTACATTTTCACAAATAAAAACAATATTTTTATTTAGAATTTAAACATTGATAAATTCTTTATCACTCTACACCAAACACAGCATATAGTTTTAAAATAATGAGATTTAGCTTTATAACTCTTTTGCAAATAAATATAGAACTGAAACTTGACAAAATACATTTTATATGTTTTAAAATTAAAGACAAAAGTAGGAAGAAACTTTTTTATAATAAAAAGAGTTTAAAAAAATTCAAATTAACTTTTACTATCAAATAAACTTGCACAAGTATATTTACTATACTAAATGATTATTTTTTACTGTTTGAATTGCAAGAAATTCACTGTTTAAGTGTAGCATCTTGTTATTGTGGTACTTCCCACTGAACAATGACAAGTTCAAAAAAACAATTTTAAAACAAAAGTTTTGAAACTAAGCTCTTATACTCTGTTTACGGAAGTAGTATAATTTTAAAAATACAAGCTGAAATTTATTTTCAAATTGATGACTAGTCTACTACCAGATAAATAGAACTTATTAGTAGGCTGGTATATTTTTGTGGTGCTTAACTTATGGCACTAGGTTTAAGATGACTATATATATATATATATATATATATATATATATATATATATATATATATATATATAAATAAATAAATTCTGTTTGCCCAGCATTGTAACTGGGGTTAAACTAGAAAACAAAATAAAGTGCAATCTGCATCAGATTGTCAGTTTCCAGTAACTTTAAAATGAAAGCATCATTTCCTTTTGAAATTTTAATTACATATATAGCGATGCTAGGGAAGGTTGGACCTATATCTTAACGTTTATGGATTTGGAATACTCTCTCAACACCAAGTACCTCATAATTTTGAACAAAGTGTAGGTGAGAAGATCACACGGGAACTGGCACCAATCTCTTCAGATGCATACCACACCAGGGAAAAGAAGGACTTAGGGCATCATGGATTAAAGCTCCAACAACTAAGTGAAAGAGATTGTGGTCACTCTCCCAATCACAAGCAGCGACAAATGATGCTTCACTTTGTGAAGCTATTGAGCTAATGGGGCATGATCTTTTTATAGCATTTTAAATTAAAACATAATGATGGCATGAACTCCCTGTAAAGTTGCTTATTGTGTGAAGTATATATAATCAATTTAAATAATTCAGTTCTTTAAGTCTTACTTTTAGAAAGAAGGATAGTTATTTTAAAACCTATGCATAATAGTTGAGAGTAAATGTTGATCTATTCATTTGTTGTCAACAAGATAATTTTTTTGCTTGCACACCTGAGTACTATTAGACCATTAGGAGGGGGGAGTAAAGAAAAATTAACATAGCTTAAACCTTTCCTCATTTTTTGGTATAATTTTTAAAATAATATTTTTTTATTGTTTTTGTCCATTCCCACATTTAAGTTTACACTTATTTCAATGTACAGGAAACTAATTGGAACACGAATAAAATCAATTCCTTCAAAAGTTGTTTCAACTAATTTAATGTTGAGACCTTCTATCTTGCTGCAAAACTGCTTTTTGAACAAAGCTAAGTAAAAAGAGTTTTTGTAGTTTATCACAGGAAGTTAGCTTTGCATACTTTTCTATGCAATAAAATTTTTAATTATCATAATGAACTCTATTTAAGTACCCTAAATAGAGTAAGAAATCCAGTAATATCTCTCCCGCAAATCTTTTTAATGAAATTTCTCATTCATGAATAAGAGTAATTTGATGCATTTTTGAAATAAAAAATATTAAAAACATGCATATACACATAACTTGTTAATTCTTTTTTCAGTAAAAACATTATTTAACGTATAAAAATTTAAAGATTTTATTTAAACACTAAAAACATGGAAAATTAAATGACAGGTTTCTCTAAGGTGGAGATTTGGCCAAACATATCCTATTAGATAAATAAAATATAGTTAATAAAATATGCCCAAAATACAACTTTAACTTTAAAATTTAGATAGTTACGAAAGTATTCAAATCTTAATTCAAAGCAATTCACAAAAATTGGATCTTGAGAAATTTTTCTTTTCTAAGACAATTTTATATAAATCATAGGACCTTAATAAGTTTCAGATAACAGAATGTGTAATGTAACAAAAAAATAAAAAAATCCAGTCTTGTTACTACATCAATAAAAACTAATTTCAAACTACATTGAAATTTTTAGCTGTTAATAAAAGCTACTTGATTAAAAGTTATTGGGGTCATTTTTGATATTTTGCATAACAACAAACTAAATTTTTATTACGTATAAAATTTTAGAAAATCGCATTTTCCCAGAAAGTTTGATCGAGGACTATTATTAAAACAATCGTTTCCCAACTGAATAGCAACATTCACATTTATACAATTCCTTGTTCTAAATTATGAGAAGTTCAAAATAATTTGAATTTAAAGCAAATAATAGGCCAGAATTTTGGTAGTACAGTTAAGTCTAGTTTATATGTCCGTCATGTCTAGAAATTTTGATTTAACATAGAATTTTCGTTAAGGATGCAGCTTAAAAAAAATAAAAAAGGATAATAGAAAAATTTATTTTCAATTAAAGGTTATGTTTATTGTATACAAAGTAATGTATAACATTTTAAATAAAACCAATCGTTTAGGGAATATGCAAAGCTTAACAGCCCCCTCAGTCCATAAGAAATTTTAATAGTCAAATGTTTAATAATGTTTAGTAACATTTAATGCTTATCAATTACGTCTACAAGGTGACTTCTGATTTCTCTTGCTTATTATCTTCATAAATTTTTAATTATAATTCAACGTGTTCAACGGTATCGATATTATATTTAACTTTCTTAAACATTCGTCTGCGTATTATTATTAGATATTTTTAGGGGCCGCGGTGGCCTGGTTGGTTAGGGCGTGGTTCTCGTTACCGAAAGGTGGTGATTTCGAATTTCGGCTTAGCCGAAGATCCGTCATGTTCACTAATGGTGACTGGGGCACGTTAAATCTGTCGGGTCGCAATGTCCTCCATGTTCCCATAACAAATTAATACATCTGGGTGGTTGGAGCCAGGCTTTGGAGCTTTACTGGTTTCAATCTCTAAATTGGAAGTTTCAGGTGGTGCTGACATCTATGAGCCAAAAGTCGTACTTTCATCTTCGAATGAGAGTGCTCTATTTAAAAAAAAAAAAAAAACATAAGATGCTCCCTTTCTGACTTCTTTCGCCTAGTCTCTGTGACGGGTGGCCTTGGCGTCGCCAAGTGTCATTAACATCACAGATATTTTTTTTCAATTTTCTTCAATGAAATTAAATATTTAAATAACTCTTTGTAATTAAAAAAAAGTGACCGATTCATACTTAAAACATTTCGCAAATTTTAACTAAAAAATCATTTTTCAAAGAAAAACGATGAAACACATAATTAAAAAATAAAAAAACCCCACTATCATCATTGCGCAATATTATTCCGATCTTATTACTTTAAACAAGTTAAATGGAGTGTCTTTTTAAAAATCAATGATTTTATTCAACAATAAACTAGTTATTTCCGCGGATTTTTTTTGTAGGGGGGGGGAGGTTCTGTTGATGCAGTTTTCAGAGGAATTCTCATTATAAGCTTTTAAGACGAAAATCAGATCACCACGCTAGTAAATTTTTATTCGCGATTTAAGGGCGGAGTTAATTATTTGAGTTTTTAATTAAAGGTTCTATTGAAATGTTAATTGCAATCCAGAACTTTTCTTGTCTATATTTAAAGAAGCTTTATTCTTTTAAAGTTGAGGGCAGAAAAAAAAGCAACTATGAATCTGGCGGAAATTGGGTGAAAGTTTTTTTTTTTGTTAGAAATTCTTGATATTTGAGAGAAACCGTCCCTTAACTGTTTGAGGTCGGCGAAGCGCTATAACCCTTCGCTTGTTATGTGTCAAAAATGCGGAGACGCTGCTGTTGGTTAGTATAATTTTCGCATCTATTGAGAGCAGTTGAATTCATATCAATCGCAGGTTTTATTCATTTTACTCAATTGTGATTCTTAATAATATAAGAATTAAAACAAAATACAGTGAAGTAATAATGCAGTAGAGCCGTGGATTGTGGTACGGTAGGCAAAATGAGTGTGTTTTATTTATTTGTAATTAAAATGTACTTTTAATTAGATTACTACGCATTTCATTCCGCACTTTTAGCATATACATAAGAAAACTCTTCAGCACTCAAACGGTTAAGGTTAAAATTTCTTTTTATTTCAAGGAAAACAAAGGTTAGAATTTCTTGCGATAATAATCCAGCATTGATCAAAAGAAAAATGCGATTTTCATTGTTAAAATAGCAACTTTTCTAATCTAGGTTTAAATATGTCAACTTTCACCATCAAAATTTGGCAGCCTCTTAAAATCGTGATTTTTTTTTCCAGGAATTTTTTTGCCTGTTATTAAAATTTTTTCATGCAAACGAGGGCTTATTTAAATTGGGCCTCTAACTTGGAATAGATTAAAACAAATACCGATGCCCAAACTGAAATTGAATCCAAATAGTGAAATGAAAGTAAATTTGATTACTATTTAAACAATCTGAGCTTGGCCTGATATAATGGAATCAAATAAATTTCAAATTATTATGCTTTAACAAAAATTTTGTCAAGCTGTGCTTCAGTCAGTATGTTAGGTCAATAAAGCATCAACTTAAGCGATTCTATAAAAACATATTCCATTTAAATCCTATTTAAAATTATTTTTAGCGAGAAATATGAAAATTCTTTTCTTAACTAGAGAATTGGCTTTTCTTCCACACACCAAAAATAATTAAACAATTATGAAGTTCTTAAATTTAGAAATATAAGGCAAAATTTTACATCGTTCTTATTTACTTTAAAGAAGATAGATTCAAATATAAAAGTACTTTTTACTTAATTTGTTATTAACTTATCTCTCTCCCGACTACATTATGGTATTTAAACATTAATAAACAGAAAAAAAGTAAGTCGAACTTTCCTGGAGAAGGTATTTAAAATGAAATAAAGAAAACGTTAAAAAAATTGAATATTCTCGCGTGTTTCAAAATATGGTTAATCAATTAATTTAATTAGACTTGAAGCTAAGTGATCTAAATTATTACATACACAAGATTGATTTATCACACAACGGGTTTTTTCTCTACCTACAGGAGGACATCTACAACCACTGTGTGAAGCGAAGTGAAGTGTTGCGCAGTAGACCATTCGATTGCTAGATCGGCACACACTGGAGGTGGGATTTGAGCTTATGAGATCAAGAATACTCAAGTGCTAATTATTCATTTGCCATTTCATTGATAAATTCCATTTTAAAAGTTTTGGATAACAGAATTAGTGCGAAGAAAACGTTTTAAGGTTTTCAGCAGTAGGAAATTCGTGTCAGGATGTAATTAGCCACAGCTGATACGAAGTTTCAAATAAAAATAGATAAAACATTTCTGGTTTTAAATATAGCTTTCAATAAATTTTATACACCCAGGAAAGATTTTTAAGCAAAACTACAAAATGCAGATGGTGTATTTAATAATGCAGCATATGTCTGGCTGATTTAAAACACAACATTATAAAAAGCAAGTATTTATTAAATGTATCTCCAAGACAAAAGAGAAAAATAAAGCAATGTCTTAATATAAATATAGGCAGCTGACTTTTCATTGAATTTTATACTACATATAATTATGCAGCTGCACTTTAGATTTTGGAAAAGTCATCGTTTTCACAGAACTATTGCAATAAGCTTTAAATTAATACTTTTCAGAGATTTTAAAATGGTAGAAAATCATTTATTACATGTAGGAAAAGATGCCTTTTGAGACACATCAATGTGGAGCCGTTTTGGCTTAATAGATTTTAAAGAAAAGAATAATAGAAATATTACAGCAAAAAAGAAGGATAGAAACAGTTTTTATAATAGACACTGACAAAAAAAAAAAAAAAAATGAATATACAATAACTGATTCATAAGAACTGGAAAAGAAAGAAATGAATAAACATAAGCAGAGAGATGATACAATGAAATAACTCAGCGTCCACGCTAATCAGACGTTCGAAATCTAGCTAGTTCAATACATGATTCAATCTTGCGCAAGAAATTTTGATGCTAGGACAAGAAATGAAATAGGAGATAACTGCGATTTTACTTTCTGCATGCACATGCACCAAATGCGTGCTTGAAAATTTACTCTTTTGTGACACGTTACTAAGTCACAATAAAAACGTAAATATGTACTAGGAAAATATTCATGCAAGATGGCGTCTAAATATTGAATAAGCGGAAATATTTAATGTTGTGTCTATCTAGTACCTGCGTTTTATTTTGAATATAACTTTCTTTCTAAAATAAAATTTTGATTTCGAAATAAATTCATAAATTTCAGAAGCACTTTCTTGGAAGAATGAGGGTTAATTAAATCTTCAATAGTTTTTTGAAGTTCTTTGCTAGTAAATTTTAGAACATAGCGTCGACCCGCGCCTTTCTCGCTCCTGTGAAAAATTTTGAAATGAATTATTAAGTTTTCATGTTCTCTCAGTTTTTAAAAATTTAAAAGAAAGCTTACGATATTATATTAAATGTTATATAACCGTAATATATATGGAAAAATGTTTTAAATTTAGAGAAAATATCTGCTATTTCTACTTTTTGAATTAATTGTTAGTTTTATTAAACTGGAAACGAACTGTTAATATGAAAGAATGCTCCCTAGTTCGATACTGACAGCAGTTAAAAAGCAGGAAAATGATTATTCGTTTTAGTATGAATTATATGAAACAAAAGCATAAATAATTTTCAAATTAATTTATTTTTATTATTAGTTTACGCAACCAACTGATTATTTGTGTCTACAAATATTCTGTAAACGACGTTAACAGCTTTGAAATTTTAAAATACTGCATTCGCCGTTACACTGATTTACAATGATTTTATTTTTTCTGAACATTTATAACGTAATAAATGCTATGATATTATTTAACAAAAAATTCGCAGGAATGTTCGTCATTGTATAAATGCCTGTTTAAGTGAAAGCCACAATTTTAGATGCATTAAATTACGTTCTTCAGGAACTAATTTTATCTTTACCGAATTAATTTTTATTTTGTATTAAAAGATAATTGTGTGAATTATAAGAATTTAATTTCTAAAATTTTAAATGCATATTGAGAAAATATTTTTGATTTTGAAACTGTTATTCAATATGTTTATCCTAAATATTAATAAAAACATAAATTGAATGTAATACAAATCAGAATTGACCTTTTTAATTTTTGTGACGTATTATATACGTTGACGTATAAAAGTTGATAAATCTTGGCTAGAAAAAGTTACTCTTTCATATCCTCCTTTTTGTCAATTAGTGGAATAACATTTAAAACTGTGTTTTGGGAAAACTAATCTCCTGTGACCAACAGAATCTACAAATTCTTTTTAAGACAACAACGAAGTTTTTCAATATTTATGAAAAAATATTCCTAGAAATTGTACTATTAAAAACTGTAAAAAAATTCTTTTATGTTGTCTACGATCAATTTAGCCGGCTGCAGTTGACAGTAATCAGTATTTTTTTCTCAGAATACAGCTTCATTTTGTTGCTCCATTAACAGAAGGATACTAATTAATTTATAATATTTTCTTCCATTTATTTTGTGAATAGGTTAGTTGTACTCTAAAATACTTACCGATAATTTTAAACCACAACTGCTAAGTAAATCGCAATTAAAACCAGATTAAAATAAAAATTATTTATATTGAACGGATTTAAATAAGTAAAAATTTTACTTTAATGAACATTTAATAATTGGTGATTAAAACTTTTAAATGTAGATAAACGGAGCAAAATCCCATTTAATCAAACAATTTTCACTTTTTAATATGTTACAAACATAAATCCTTGATTTCTAATTTGCTGTTGAAATATTCCGATGCTACATAATATTGAAATTCATAATTCTAATGTTTTAATAAAAGTAGTTTCCTTAATAATTCAAATGAATGTTATATTTCTAACAATTGCAAATGTTTTTAAATGCTGTCAGTAGAGGGCGACATCAAACCTTTGTCAGAAACAAGATATCCATATTAGAAATATTTTTTGTTCGAGGGAGAGATTTGTGTCTTGTTATATAAGCTTTTAAAAACTGAATTTATCCCTTTTTACACCATGGCTGTTTACTAATAAATGTTCTTAAAAAGACTATTAGTTTAAAAAATTGATCAAATATTTTAAAATGGTATAAAATTGTTTGTCACATGTAAGACAATGTCCCTTGAGCACGCTAATATGGGTCATCAGCTGTGAAAATTCCACCCGCTTTTGCGTACTATGTTTTTCTCCCAACATTCAATGAACTGAAATATTCATTTAGTATTCAAAACTACCATTTCGACTCAGACTTTAAAGGAAAGAATTAATTAAATTATATATATATATATATGTTAACTGATTCATTAGAATTATAGAAGAGAGAAATATGATTAAAATTCAGCAGAGAATATCATCTTTTCACGAACATGAGAGTATCGTGGAAAGATGATACAATCATACAATCCACGATACTCTCATGTTCGAAATGTAGCTAACTCAATACTTGCTTCAAACCTGCGAAATGAATTTTGATTCTAGGACAAGAAATGAAATAGGAGATAAACGTTGAGTTTTTACTTTCCGCAGGCAGATACGTGCTTGAAAATGTTCTTTCTAGTGACACGTAAATATGGCAAAATCAAATCGTATATATGTACTAGGAAAACATTCATGCAAGCTCCTCCAGATCTTGTAGTTGGCGACGGTTCGTAATTTTCGGTGATTTTTCACCAGAGAGTCGAAGTTAAATAACTACCCAACTGAAAGTTGTCAGATTTAAATTTAATTATAAACAAGACAAATATTTTGAGAGCTCTACTTGGAAGTAAATATTTCTTACTTATATTTTCCGATTTGGGATCTTCCAGAAAACCTTAACTATTATTTTCGTGAATTGCAATTTTTCCTGTTTACTTGAGTTTTATTCATATCTAATGAATTTAACTTCATAAAGAGATAACCAATAGAACTTCGCACTTGGACTAGATCCGAAAGTTTTCAAAGTGACCTCGTACATTTTATCATTTGTTACAAAAGCAATTGCTATTTCAAACAACAAATCTTATGTATAAATCCAGTGAATAAAAAAATTATTGAATAGAGTTATCCTTGGAAATATTTTACAATCTCTATGAAGAAATATTTTCAAATGCCTTGAATAATAATTTTTCGTGTTCTAAAATGGAAATATATTTCATTATGATAATGTTTCATTGAGCTGTATGAAATTGCAAACTTTTGGCACATTTCCTAAGCACTCTACATTTTATATATTTTTTTAACTTTCACAAGACCAGCAATTATTCTGTGTAACCTTTTTATCATACAAGTAAATTATAATTGGAATTAATAGCGTGCTATTCTGTTTAAATATTCACATAACCTCCCTTTTCTACAGATGTTTTTTTTATCTCATTTTAAGATACTTTTTGAAATTTTGTTAGTCTCTACCGTTAAATTTTACATTTTAACTTATTGAATTCCCTTAGAAGCAATTTCTATTCCCAGTTAACGATTTTTTTATTCCAATCGAAAATACATGTGCCAAAATTTTAATGTTTTCGAATGCTGTAATTTACACTTATTTTTTAAACGTTTCATATATTATTTCCTACAAATGATAGATTTTACATGACTTATTTTAAAAACTGTTTATACTTTTAAATTTATATTGGCTTTAAGAATATAATATAATTTGTGAAAGAAAATTTTTTAGCGATATTTTTAAAAATTACTTAAAATGTTATTACTATTGTATCGTACGATAAATCGATTCCAGAATATTCTCCGCAAAAATAAAATGCACTTTGTTCTACCATTTCAAAAATCCACGTCTCTCAATTAAATAATCAGCTCCTGACAATGATTTTGATTACATTAATAAAAATACTGATAAATATTACACAAATGGGTCTTCGGCAACAAATAACATGTATGACACTGATTTTTAAGAGACTGAGTATTTTTAATTAAGCGAAATCATATAAGTAAAAATGACACAGCCATAAGGAATCCTTATATACTAATTAGTGTACCAACAAGTTAAATTTCATTGTACCTTAAAAATTGTTTTATATAATTTGTTGAGTTTCAGGAACTTTATTATTTGGCACGTTTGAGTTTCTAAAGACAAATGTACAGAAAATAATTCAGAAAAATGTATCATACATAAGTTGCACTCGGAAATAAAGATGATTATTTCTTAAGTAAATTTCTTGTCATCCTTTCATATTATTTTCACATTAAAATTTTGAATTGCATTCTACACCACTGATTTAGTGAAGCATTTAAATTATTCAAAAAATAAGGTGAAATGTATAATCTGATTTTATTTATTTTATTTTGTGTCAAGAAAATATGCATAAATGTGTGGTCAATTTGCTTCAAGAATTTTAACAAAAAAAAATATTTAATGTATAAGTATTCATTCTTAAACTTTTATTTCCTCAATATATATTTTTCTGATTTCCAAAAAGAGTTTAAAAAATATTTATAAGTAAATAAAAATTATTTATCAGTATTATTACGTTAATTAATAGAATTATTATAATTCTCAACATTATTTAATGAAATATAAATAGATGGTCTATTTTTAAATAACCTACAGAATGCTTTTTCAAAAATTT